>SJYV01056322.1:99375-190268 GCA_006410875.1 Neotragus pygmaeus | reverse complement strand
CCAACCAGCCAAACCCGGCCACTCCCCGTTTCTGTGAGCACCGTGTTACTGGACCCCAGCCGGCTCTTTGCATACCCTCCACAGCAGGTTCCAAGTCAGCTCAGACTTTTAGAAGCCGTCACAGAGGCGCACAAAGCCTCAAAGAGGCACCATCCGACTCTTCCAGGAGAAGCTAGATGACTCCTCAGTTAGGTTAGCAAGGAGACTCTAAATTTTATGGAAAATTGACCAGTTTTAATCCTGAATCTGCAGCTTACTGGCAGTGTGCATTTGTGTGAGTCTCTTAACCCCTATAAGCTGTAGTTGCTCATGTGTGAATTATTTATAATTCACCCCTCCCCGCTCCCCCCGGCACTAGAAGAGAGTCAGACACCGTGTTCATGCAGAGCACTTAGCCCCAAGCTGGGACCTGAAATCTCCCTATAAATGCTCACTGTGTGTGTGTGTGTTGGTGGTGGTGGGAAACTTACTTATACCCTGATTCTTAATCCCTAGTGNACTAGAAGAGAGTCAGACACCGTGTTCATGCAGAGCACTTAGCCCCAAGCTGGGACCTGAAATCTCCCTATAAATGCTCACTGTGTGTGTGTGTGTTGGTGGTGGTGGGAAACTTACTTATACCCTGATTCTTAATCCCTAGTGTCCTCCACATTGTGATGCTTTAAAATTGTGTGTGCCCGTGTGTGCCTGCTAACTCACTTGAGTCGTGTCCGACTCTTTGTGACCCCATGGACTGTAGCTCACCAGGCTCCTCTGTCCATGGGATTCTCCAGGCAAGAATACTGGACTGGGTTGCCACGTCCTCCTCCAGGGAATCTTCCCAACCCAGGGATCAAACCCTGACTCTTATACTCCTGCACTGACCGGTGGGTTCTTTACCACTAGCGCCAACTGATAAATCCACTAAAAGTTTCTTAACCATTTCTAAGTGGCTATTTCAGTGCTTTTCAGTACATTCAGGTTGTTGTGTAATCATCACTCCCACTCAGCTCCAGAACTCTTCGTATTTTGCAAAATAGGAACTGTCCCCATTAAAGCCTACCTCCTCATCCCCCTCCCCCAGCCCCCAGGACTATCCCGCCTTATGTCTCTATGGATATGGCTCCTCTGAGGACTTCATGTAAGTGGAATCATATAGTGTCCATCCTGGCGTGACTGCTGTATTTCACTGAGCAGAATGTCTTCAAGATGCCACGTGGCGGCACTTGTCAGAATCTCCTCTCTTTTCAGGGCTGTATAAGATTCCACTGTACCTTTTTTATCATATTTTGTTTATCCATTTGGCCGTCAATGGGCGCTTCTGTTGCTTCACACCCCTGCCTGTGAAGCATGCTGCTGTGATGTACAGACACACTTGGTGGCCCTGCTCTCAGTACTTTGGGGTGTGCACCCCAAGGCGGGATTGCTGGATCTCAGGCGATTTTATGTGTGGTGTTTGGAGGAGCCCCAGCCTGTTTCCACAGCGGCTGCACTGTCTCACTGTGGGGTCAGGTGAGTGTCATCTGTTCTGCCTCCAAAGTCAAGAAGGGACATTTCTGCTGGAGAGTGTTCCCTCTGGTCATCTCCAACAGGCACTGATTTTGCTTGTGTCCAGTCTGTGGGAGCAAAGGCGGTTATGCTTCTTAGAAGACTTTTGGCCATGTCTAGGGACGTTCTTTTTTTTTTTTTAATTCTTTTTCTGTGGACCATTTTAAACACTTGTAATGTATTAGTTTATTTATGTTTGGCTGTGCTGGGTCTTTATTGCTGAGCGGGCTTTGCTCTAGTTGCAGCAAGCGGGGGCTACTCTAGTTCCGGTGTGCAGGCTTCTCATTGCAGTGACTTCTTGTTGCCGTTCACTGGTTCCAGGGTGTGTGGGCTACAGGAGTTGAAGCGCTCAGGCTCAGCAGTGGCAGCTCAGGCTCTAGAGCACAGGCTCAACAGTTGTGGTACAGGGGCTTAGTTGCCACTTAGCACGTGGAATCGTCTAGGATCAGGGATCAAACCCACGTCTCCTGCACTGGCAGGTGGATTCTTCACCACTGAGCCACCAAGGAAGCCCTGGGGACATTCTTGACCGGAGTGACTGGAGAGGGAGATGCTGCTGGTCGCATCTACAAAGCATTGTCCAGGGATGCTGCTGAGTGTCCTGTAAGACCCAGAGCAGCTCTCTCCCCAACAAAGAATTCTCCGTCCTGAAATGTCAGTAGTGCGGAGGTTGAGACACCTGTCTAAACCCAGTCATCAGCCTGGGCCAAGCACCTCAAAGCACCAGGCAGAATCAAGGTAGATCCCACCTCCAGACCTCACAGTCCTGTTCTGAAGACTTTGATTGTGGCTGGGCTCAACCACAGGGACAGGAGTCTGAACAGGAGACTGTGGGAGAAGAGGAAGACCAGTCTGGCTGTAAAAGTGGATCCCTTGTGGTTTTATCCTTTCTTATGAAAGTAAAACTAACTTCATCATTTAAGAAGCACATTATAGACAGGAGGAGAATAAAGGTACGATTTCCACCCCTCCCTCCAACTGCCACCCTCCGGGGAAAAACCAGTGCGCAAGACTGGTATGTGTCCTTCTGAAACTTTTTTTTTTTTTTCCTGTGCACATATACTCAGTTTTATTCTTTTAAAATGAGATCACGGAACATTGTTCATGTGCAATTGTTATTCTTTTTGCAAAGTTGACTTCTTTTTGTTGGTTTTCTCTTTAGTGAGTGTTTCCCTTCCCTTAGATGTGTTTGAAGCCATGCAAACTTTAGCTTTACGCGGCAAGAGACATGTTAGGGGCTGGCGGCCTGGGAGACAGAGGCTCTGTCTTGCTGGGCTGCAGCAGGAGACAGCATTTGCCCTGGCCCTGGGAGCCTGCCCCCTCAGCATGGCTATGCTAGGGCCTAGGCTCCTGTTCTAGGGCCTAGTTTATAAGACCTTGCCGAGCATTCCCAGAGGGGCTGGTCAGGATCTGGAGTGGGTGGGGTGTCAACCAGAGCTCCGTGGATAGGATTTCAGAACCACCTGAGATCACTCTTATTCACTCGTTTATTGATTCGCTCGTTCAATAGGTGAACGAGTTGCATACCCCTGGGTTGTCAACATTGGGCCAGATCCTGGAGGCACAGTAGTGAATAAACTTGCATGGGGCCCCTCTTCCCAGAGCTTCCAGGCTGGAGGAGCAGACATTTATCCACTAATCATATCCATCAGGATGTGAAGTACAAAGTGAGGTGAGACTTGTGAATGAGTGCAATGTGTTTCAGGGAGTCGGGGTCTCTCCTAAGCTGGGGGCTGCCACGCCTTCCTGGGGAAGTGATGCCAAGAGGCAGGCATTGAGGGCTAACTGGGAGGCGGTGGAGGGAGGCCAGGGTTTGGGGGGCATGGACTTGTGAAGAGCTGGTTGGGCTGTGGGCTGAGTAAGGAGGGTGACCCTGCCTCCTCCCCATCTCCCTCCATCTTCTGCCTGCCCGTCCAGGTGGAGCTGAAGGGACACAGGCTCCACCCATGAAGCAAGATTCTGGAAGGCTGGTATGGGCAGTGCTGGCTGGGCAGAGTTTGGTGGCAGGGGTGGGATAGAAATGGACAAGGGAATTAAAGATGGGGTGCCCAGAGAACCACTAGCCTACAGCAGAGGCCCTGATGGAGAAATCACTTTTTTATCCCAGGCTGGCCTCCACTGTGACTTCAGGCAAATCTCCGAGCTTCGCGGGTCATCAGTACCATGGAATGAATCATCAGGTCCCTCTCCATTTGCCTGGGCTCCCTTAGATAAAAAGGCTGACAGCACTAGGTACCCAGGGGACAAGAGCAGAATAAGTTGGTTTTATACAGCTCTGCAGGCCCGGAGACGAAAGATAAATAAGAGGTAATTATGGTTATTAAGACTAAAGGATTTTGCAAGTAGGGCCCATGAGGAGAGGTGAAGAGATCTAGTGTAGGCAGTTTGCTGAGGAGGCTGGAGAAGCCCTTGGTGTCGCTCTGCCGGGATGTGAAGACTGAGGATGCCTCGGAAGGTGTTAAGATTGTCATCCTCCCGCCCCTCAGTTTTAATGACAGCAGGAGGAGGAAGCTGGATTGAGATGGAGACAAGGTATGGGATCCTGTCATGGGAAGGACTTGTGCTCAGGAGTGTTGTTGGATTCAGAAGTGGTGCCAGAGATGGGGTATGACCTAGCTTTTCCTGGGTGATGCTAACAAGAGCAAGGGTACCCACCTGTCGGTGGCTAGAGGCAATTTGAGGGTCTCACTGACTCTGAAATTCCAGCCCATTTCTGGGTCCAGCACGGAGACCACATGTTATTATCTTTTAAATAGTTATTTATGTATTTTTGGCTATGGTGGTCTTTGTTGCTGTGAGCAGGCTTCCTCTAGCTGCGGCGAGCAGGGGCTACTCTCTAGTTGTGGTGTGTGGCCTCCTCATTTTGCCGGCCTCTCCTGTTGCGGAGCTTGGGCTCTAGGGCACGTGGGCTTCAGTAGCGCGGCTCCTGGGCTCTAAAGTGAGGGCTCAATAGTTGTGATACACGGGCTTATTTGCCCCACAGCATGTGAGATCCTCCTGGACTAGGGATCAAAACCATGTCCCCTGCATCAGCAGATGGATTTTTAACCACTGGACCACCAGGGAAGCCCGAGACCACACTTCAGATATCACATTCAGGCTGAGAGTGGGAGAGAGGCAGATTATCACAAGGAAAGGACTGGAATCTTGGTTTTCAGCCTGCCTCCAGTGGGATGCCTTTAGCTTCAGAAGTTACTGGACTTCCCACTTGCCAGATTGGCCCCCCTCCTCGCTCCGTATTCTCTGCCTTTGGCTTTGGCACAACTGGTTTATGGATTGTCGATAAGCTAGAGATTTTGCTCTTTATTCAACAGATGCACTTCCAAAACCTGCACACACAGTCTCACTCCCCTTCCTTTAAAAAAAAAAAACCCATTCATATTTAATTCAATGATTCTAAACGGCTCCCACACCATCCTGCCTCCCCACATTGTGATCCGTCACCGTCTTCCTTAATGCACATACCTGCCAAATTAATCTTTATGGCTTATCAGCGAGATTGCCGGAGGATCCAACTGAGTGTCTCTCAATTTCTGTCATGGGCACTCACAGCTGCCGGCTCTTTCTGACTGTTCAGATGGGCGTGTGCCTTCCCTCATGAGGCTCCGTGTGTTCCTTGTCTTCAGCTGTCTGTCACTTCCACAGTGAGAAAATCTGTGCAGCCATCCCCAGGGGAACAGGAGGAAGGGAGAGGGACAGCTGGGTTCTAATGAACTCCCTTGGGGAGTCACCACTGGGAAGTTTTGATTATTAGGGTGCAAGAGGGTGCTTGCTTCAAGGGTGCAAATTAACCCTACCTGGGGCCACTGCGCATCAGGCAGAGACCAGAGGGAAGCTCAGCTTTGTTCTTCATCTGTCCGTGTCTGCCCTTCCCTCCCTGGGTGATTGGGGCAGCCCAGGACCCAGGTCCAGTGACCTTGCACCCTATTAGGCCAGTTTCTCTTTACAACACAAATACTCTTGTCCAGACCTTAAGCCAGTGGCAGTTCATGTTTTTTTAGGAGTAGTTGAGAGCCCACCTGGGAAATCCTATATACATTAAGTTATATATAAATATAGTAAGAAATATACACATATTTACTTATAAATCTCCCAGCAAGTTGCCAAACACATGAGCAGGTACCCAAAAGATGGTGGAGTTCTAATATTCAGAGGAGAAGGAAGGTGAAGCTTCAGAATCCAGCTTCTGGCTTTCATTGGCCGGGGATGGAAGGCGCTGCCGCCCACAGGCAGCCCTCTGTGATGAGCAGTGTTAACCGTGGCAGTCTGCATTGTTTTCAGAGACTCCATAAGGAGCTGCCCCTCAGTTTGGAGGACCTGGAGGATGTGTTTGATGCCCTGGATGCTGATGGCAACGGCTTTCTGACCCCAGAGGAGTTCACCACTGGATTTAGTAAGTTCTGATGGGTGCTGGGGCCCCAGGGTACGGTCAGCCTAAAGCCATATAAGGGTTTCCCAGGTGGTGCTAGTGGCATAGAAACCACCTGCCAATGCAAGAGGTGTAAGAGACGCGGGTTGGATCACTGGGTCAGGAAGATCTCTGGAGGAGGAAATGGCAACCCACTCCAGTATTCTTGCCTGGAGAGCCCCATGGACAGAGGAGTACAGTCCGGGGGTCTCAGAGACTCGGACACCGAGCGTCTGAGCACAGAGCCCTGTCAGGAGCAGCTCTGCCCCGTCATCTCTGAGGCCGCGAGTTGTACACCCTTTCCTGCCTCTCGAAGTTTCCAGATTGTGGGTCATTTGTTCACTTTTCATGTGCCCTCCATCCCCGCTCACGCCACTGCCCCCTTGGTGCCCACCCCCTGGAGAATGGCAAGGAGCGAGCAGAGAAGCTCTGGGGGAGGCTTGGCATAAGAGGAGAGCTGAGGTGGGGTTTCCAGTCTGTCTGGGGCCACAGAGTGGGAGGCTTACGTGGCTCACTGCAGCCTGGCTGGCTGAGTCTTCCAGGCTGAGGGGCACCAGCTTTCACAGGAATTTGTAAAGGGTTTGAATAGACCAGTGGTTCTCAAAGTGACCAGGAGGGAAAGAACTGAGATCCATGAATGAGATTAAAAAACAACAACAACAACAGATATACCATCAGATCTGATACTGATCAGATATTGATTAGAACAAATACAGGTCAGGTAAATCACCATATATCTGCCTCCTTCCAGAAACCTTGTATCTGCTTAGACATCTCTGAGGCCTTTCCTGACCTTCAGAAATTGATAACTGACTTGTAATGTGAAGCACACTGATGCTAGTGGCCAGGAGGACTAGGTGGTAACGCGAAGCATAGGGAGTTGGGCGGCTGGGGTGTGATGGGGGAAGACCTTAGAGAAGGAATCCAGGAAGAGTGATCTGAAGCCAGCCTTTAAAGTTTTGAGAGCTACAAAATGCCATAGTACGTGCCATGTGCTCTGCCTTTCCCAGGTTCTAGCATCCCTGGCAGAATCTCATCCAAGTAGGAAAGACACAGAATCCAGAGCATGTCATCCAAAGATCTTTGCTCTGAAGATCTGATCTCCCTTTCTGTCTCTCGGCGGAACCTCAAGTGATTCCTGGCTGCTGAGAAAGTGAAGGTCTTCCTTGGTGAGCACTGCCTAATTCAGACCCTTGTGCCCATGCATCCCCCAGGTCACTTCTTCTTCAGCCAGAATAACCCAAGTCAGGAAGATGCAGGTGCGCAGCCGGCCCAGCTCCAGGAGGAGAAGGTGTATCAGAGTAGAGGGGACGAGGACCTGGGCGACATAGACGAAGATGAAGAAGCCCAGTTCCAGACCCTCATGGACAGACTTGGAGCCCAAAAGGTTTTGGAAGAGTAAGTGGTAACAGTGACCTGGGGGACGAGGCCCAGCCCAGGGACAACCTCTCCATCTGCCCCCTTCCACCTTAATGCTCATGAAGCCCTCAGCCAGGTCCCAGGTCTCTGCTTCCAGCTAGACCAGTGACTCAGTGCAACCTGCCCTTGGCCATGATCTGGCTGGGTGCTAGGATTTAGGGCTCTGACCCTGCTTTTTGCATTATTTTCACAGGAAACACCCATATCCCCTGATCTCTCACTCTCTGCTGTTTATAATCAGCATGGTCCTTGGCTTAGTCTCCTTCACTTTAGGGGTGCTCACCCACCGGAGGGTAGTGCCAGGCCTTGAGGGTTTTCAGTGAGTCGCACCTGAGGCTTCCTGTCACCGCCTGCCCACCTACATCTCCACCTCCGCTGGGCCCCTGAGTCTGCAGTGCATCCCTGTGCTTCTGCCAAAGGCACCTTATGTGGACGGGACTGCACGTCGGATCCCTGAGCTGAACCAAACCTGTTCTGGAAGCTAAGGTGGGAGGTGGACCCATTTTCACCAGCTCATCACTTGGGCGATCATTAACTCAGCTGAAAATTTTAGATGATTGCCACTTCAAACCAAACATAATACTCCCATTTTTTTCCTTTTTGGTGCAAAGTATTTTGTAAGAAAGAGACTCATAAATGTAAGCCCAGGAATTTTCAGTGAAATGATATCAAGGGATGTCGTAACAGGTAAAAGCTAGACAGAGGCCTGAGAAATGGAATGACTTCTGCCCCCATTCCCATCATCGCCTTTGGCCTCTCCGTGTTGGGGTCTCTGGGTCCTGGGTTGGGAGTGAGTTTCATGAGGGGCGGGCATATCCTGATGATTGGAGCTGCAGTGTCTGGAGCTTGGAAAGAGGAAGATTATGGAGGAAAAGGATGAAGAGGAATAAGAAAGTGGTCTTCATACAACGTGTGGGCCAAGACAGCATGTGTAACTCAAAGCATCTTCTAGGTTGTGGCAGAGTTGAGACAGGCTGGCGAGAGTATGGGCAGGCCAGAGGGGACACCAGACCCCACCTCTCCAAGGACAAGAGGCCAGAGCCCAGTGACCATGCCCATGACCCTGTGAAGCCTTGTCCTGGATGAGGGGGCAGGAGAGGGCCGTGTGGGGGCCAAGGGACTGTCGTGAAAGCCAGATGCGTCTGTCCACTCATCACTTCCGGGTCAGCCACCTTACAGAGGCTGCCCGGAGGACCTCTGTCAAGGGCCCTGCGTAGGGCTGAGCCCGCATGATGGCTCCTGCAGAAGAGAAGGTTCCAGGGAAGAGTCGAACAGCAGCAAAACCAACACACAGAATAGGGGGCCTGGGGACTTCCCTGGTGGCCCAGTGAATAGGGATCCACCTGCCAGTGCAGGAGACATGGGTTTGACCCTGGTCTGGGAAGATCCCACATGCCTTGGATCAACTAAGCCTGTGCTCTAGAACCAGCGAGCCACAACTACTGAGCCTGCATGCTGCAACTACTGATGCCTCCGAGCTGTAAGGGCCCAAGAGCTGCAGCTGCTGAAACCAGCATGCCCTAGAGCCCCTGTACTGCCACTACTGAGCCTGTGTGCCCTAAAGCCCGTGCTCCACAACAGGGGAAGCCTCCGCAATGAGAAGATCACGCGTCACAGCGAAGAGTAAGCCTGCTTTCCAAAACTAGAGAAAGCCTGTGCGTGGCAATGAAGACCCAGCACAGCTAAAAATAAATACATAAAGTTATATATATATGCAAATTAAGATGGTGCCCGGGCATTACAGTTTTCATTCACTGTAACATGAGGGGGGCCGTCCAGACTGCAGGACCCCAGACGAGGAAGCAGAAGAGGCTGGGAAAATTTCAAAGGTCTTTAAAGATCTCACCAATCAAGATGACGTCTTGTTGGTTCGTGTGTTGTTCTGGAAGCAGGAAGATGGATGGACTGACCACCCAGGACCCCTTCTCACCACCTACCCCTACATCCTTCCAAGAGAGTGACCCTGGCCTGGTCCAGATCTGGCAGGCAGAACACCCGGACCCCCAACTTTTCTCAGTGCTCTGGCTGGTTGAGTGATTGGGCAGCTGATCAGCCTTGGCTTATCTTCATCCAGGGTTCAGAGGTTTGTTCCTTTTCCAGAAATTTGGGGCTTTCCAGGTGACACAGTGGTAAAGCATCTGCCTGCCAATTCAGAAGAAGCGAGAGACATGGATTCAATGTCTGGGTTGGGATGATCCTCTGGAGAAGGAAACAGCAACTCATTCCAGTATTCTTGCCTGAAAAATCCCATGGACAGAGGAGCCTGGGAGGCTACAGCTCATAGGGGCACAAAGAGTTGGACATGACTAACTGCCCAATATGCAAAAAAAAGAAAAAAAAGATGTAACCACAACTAGGTGGCTTAAAGAGCTTTGAAGAGCATCACGAGGTCTGCTAATTTCAGAGGAGGCTCGAGCCCCAGTGGTTCACTGCCAAGTTCCAATAGGAACCTGAGGGATGCAAACAGACAAGCCTTGGCATCTTGAGTTTATCATGCATTTACTTCATGACGGGCAACCTGCCACAGTGATGGAAGGTCACTGTGGTATCACTCTGAGACCCTTCATCTCAGAACCCTTGGTGCTATCTCCATTGTAAAATCTACAGTACAGTAGGGCACACGACCACATGTTCTGGGCAGCAGGGGATGGAACTCATTCTGGAAAACAGGGAGGCTCCTTACCTTCCCTTCTCTCATTTCTGAAATCTCTCATGTCATCCAATTCAGTGCTACATTTTCAACAAGTAATAGATACTTGTTGGATGGATGGGTGGGTGGATGGATGGGTAGATGCATGGATGGATGGATGGATGTTTGGATGGGTGGATGGGTGGGTGGATGATCGGTCTAGGTGAGTTGGTGGATGTTTGGATAGAATGGAGCAAGCGAGGGAATGAGAGAGGGAGAGACAATCGGGTAGATGATCGGATGACTGACCAGAGCCAGCCTCACCTCTTGGTGAGCCTCCTCTCTGCTTGGTGCAGAGAGTAATATCTATGCCCCAGGCACACTGCTAACATGGCCCCATCAAGCATTACTTTTGAATACAATTTCTCAGATATCGTGCTTGTTATACAAGCACAAGGGATTTTATTCTTTATCCTGAGGGCCCCTGGTTGTAGCTACCTTCGGATCATAGTGGCTTTGGAATTTAATGGACTGCAAATCAGATTGCTCTCTGGCTGTCTGTTTGATCACTGGCTGTAGACTGTTTAATCTCTCCAGAGGGAGAGCGGGGGCTGAGGTGTGCCGCCTCCCACCCCTCCCCTCGCTGATCACTCTGCGTCTGTCTCTCTGCCTGCTCCGTCCTCCTCACTCTCCACTGTCTCCCCGTGTGCACACTCGCATCTCTCAGACTTGCTCCTTCCCTTCCTCTCACCTATCAGTCATGCCGCTGCCTCTGGGCCCCAGTGGGGCACAGTGTCTTCCCTTCCATTCCCAGCAGTGACAGTTGTTTTCAGCCACCCATCAGCTGGCATGTCTTTCCCTCCCAGTCGTGAGGACCATCCTTCCTGGCACGACAGGCCTTCTCCTTCAGCTCCATGACGCCTGTCCTCACAAGCCCTCCTGTCCTCCCGCTTCCTCAGACAGGCCCAAGCTTGCCTCCTGGCTCCATCGCTTCACAGCTGAGTGACCTGAGATGTCTCATTCATCCCTCTCTGTCCGTCTCCTTGCCCTTAAGCGGGGGAGGTAGCAGCACCTGCCTCACAGGTGACTGCAGGACCAAATGAGCAAACGTTCATAAAGCAGCCGGCGCGCAGCAAGCTCTCAATAAATGCCAGCCCCTGACGTCACTGTCCCAACCACAGTGATATTGCTCTGGCTGCCCCTGTCACCCCTGGGGCCTCGGGGTGTCCCGGGAAGCCTCGTGTCCACACTCCTGCCTCAATGCTCCTTTTTCTCTCACAGTGAAGCTGATGTCAAACAGCTCTGGTTACAGCTCAAGAAGGATGAGCCTCACTTACTGTCCAACTTTGAGGATTTCCTGACCAGAATCTTCTCACAGCTCCTAGAAGCCCACGAGGAGAAGAACGAGCTGGAGTGCGCCCTGAAAAAGTGGGTACCTGTGTCAGCCTGCCCTCTGCACAGACAAGTGCAAACCAGGAACACCCCTTCTGTCTTACATCCGGCACCGCCGCCTTTCGGCCATCCACCTGAGCTGGGCCTGGGCTTGAGCTGACACGGTGGCATGTTTCTAAGCCATGGCTCACGTGTACTAGGCCCTCAGCTGTGCTCGGCACTGTGCTATCTTGTCTGCACAACTCATTCGGAGATTTATCATCATCCACATTTTACAGATAGGGAAACTGAGGCAGTGGAAGGGTAAGTAACGTACCCCCAGAATTCACAGCATGTAAGAGCCAGTGTGGATTCCATTGAGCCAGATAGGCTGGTACCCCAGACCCATTAGAAACCACCCTACCCGCCTCTGGGCAGTAAGGCCCCAGCATTTTGGGACCTCAGGCCAGGAGGAGTCCCAGCCTCACTGAATAACAGTAGGTCCCAGTGCCTCCTCTGTGGATGTTAGAAGCAGAACCAGGAAATCAGGACCTCTGGGTCTGAGCCATGTGGGGCTCTCCAGCCAGCTAGTGCTGCGGCCTTGCTCTGCTCTCTTGGTCCATCTGACCTTCGGTTTTTCTCACGTGTAAAATGAGGGGTTGGATTATTTTCTGCCCCTCACCACTCCGTCTCTGACCCCAGCCTTGATCACCCCCAAGGAGCCACAGGAAAGTCAAGTGACACCCTCTTGTTCCCTAGGGAGGCGGGGGGCCTGAGTGGAGGCAGTGACCCAGCTCAGGGCTTAGAATCTTCCCTGCATGGGGCCCCTCTGTGGCCTGCACCCCTGCAGGGAGGGACTTACTTCAGAGCCTTTTAGTCCTCACATCCGTCTGTAAATGGCCTCCATTCGTTCTTTTGTCCCAGTTTAATGATGGTTATAAAGTTCCTGAGCTGAAAGTCAAGGTCACTGTCAGCTGTGTGGGAGAAGTTAGTTCAGCCAGGAATTCTAGCCCTCTGTGTCCACATCCCCGCCAGCTACCCCTACCCCGGGTCAGCCGATGGAGTCCACCCTCGCCTGGGGAGGGGGTCACTGAACTGTCTGGCAGTCGATTTCCCAGAGGCCTGTGGCAAGCAGAGCACTGAGACAGGGCACAGGAGCGCCCCGAGCTCCCACCCGGGCTCCGCCACCGACCCGCTGTGTGACCTCGGGCAATGTGCTGTACCTCTCTGTGCTCCTGCTTCCTTACTGGCAGCATTAGAGAGCAGGACTGGTGCTGTTTAAGCTTTCTGATGGAGACTCATCATAAGAAATGCACTTGACTTTGGAGCTCGCACACACTTGCGTGTCTGAGTAACTGAAACCAAAGTTTCGTGAAGCATGCTCACTCTCCTTACATGTGACGAGCTCTGAAGTTTTCTATTTTATAGCACGTGCATACTCAGTCACATCTGACTCTTTGTGACCCCATGGACTGTAGCCCACCAGGCTCCTCTGTCCATGGGATTTCCCAAGCAAGAATACAGAAATGGGCTGCCATCTCCTCCTCCAGGGGATCTTCCTGACCCAGGGGTTGAACAGTGTCTCTTGTGTTTCCTGTGTTGGCAGATGAGTTCTTTACCTAGGAAGCCCAGCAATAAGAAATACACAGTAGGTCCCACTTGAGTCTCTGTGTTCTCTTCTCTTCCCTTAAAGAAAGAAAAAGCATTCATCATATCCTGCTTCCTGGTTCTACCTGAGCCAGGTGATCCTTGGAGGTCCTTGTAGCTCAAGTCAAACAAGAAACTGAAACCCCAGAAGGATCAGTTGCTCAATTGTGTCTGACTCTACGACTCCATGGACTGCAGCACGCCAGGCTTCTCTGTCCTTCACCAACTCCCAGAGCTTGTTCAAACTCATGTCCATTGAGTCAGTGATGCCATCCAACCATCTCATCCTCTGTTGTCCCTTTCTCCTCCCGCCTTCAATCTTTCCCAGCATCAGGGTCTTTTCCAATGAGTCAGCTCTTCACATCAGATGGCCAAAATATTGGAGTTTCAGCTTCACCATCAGTCCTTCCAATGAACACTCAGGACTGATTTCCTTTAGGCTTGACTGGTTGGATCTCCTTGCAGTCCAAGGGACTCTCAAAAGTCTTCTCCAACACCACAGTTCAAAAGCATCAATTCTTCAGTGCTCAGCTTTCTTTATAGTCCAACTCTCACATCCATACATGACTATTGGGAAGACCTTAGCTCTGACTAGACAGACCTTTGTTGGCAAAGTAATGTCTCTGCTTTTTAATATGCTGTCTAGGTTGGTCATAACTTTTCTTCCAAGGATACAGAAGGATACTGGAAAAGGAAATGGCAACCCACTCCAGTATTCTTGCCTAGAGATTCCTGTAGATGGAGGAGCCTGGTGGGCTGCTGTCCATAGGGTCGCACAGAGTCGGACACGACAGAAGCGACTTAGCAGCAGCAGGAACAGAAGGATACAGAATAGTTAAATGGGAGGCTTTACAAATAGCTCAGGTGAGGCCAAGTGATGCTGGGACATCTAGGAGGCGAGTTTGGGAGTTTGGGCTTGTTTGAGGGAGGGACACACTCTGGTTAGCGAGAAAAGGAGGTATGGAGATTTTTTTTTTTTTTTAAGATTTATTTGGCTGTCCTGGATCTTAGTTACGGCACACAGGGTCTTTAGTTAAGGCATGTGGGATCTAATTCCCTGACCAGGGATCGAACCTGGGCTCCCTGTGTTGGGAGCACAGAGTCTTAGCCACTGGACCCAGGAAAGTCCCCTGGGGGAATGGTTTGATTTGGGCTGGAGTTGGGGGAACCCTGACGACTGTCAGAGCATCTCTCAGGCTCCCCCTTGAGCTGACTGTTCAGTCCAAGCTCTAACTCGTCACTCTATCTGGGACATGTGCATCACCCAGAGAGGGTGACAAGGTTTAACTGCTGTGGGCCACCTGGGGCTGGGCACCGGGCATAGTCACGTGTAACTAGTAGCTGGCATGTAAGAAATGTGGGTTCGATCCCTGGGTCGGGAAGATCCTCTGAAGGAGGAAATGGCAACCCACTCCAGTATTCTCACTTGGAGAATCCTGTGGACACAGGAGCCTGGTGGGCTACAGTCCGTGGGGTTGCAAAAGAGTCAGACACAACTGAAGCGACTTAGCATGCATGCACAGCGGGCACTTACTCTGTGCCAGGCTGAACTGGGCAAACGGAACACAGAGTCCCCATCTCTGAGGAGTTTACAATCACACCCAGGAGGCAGAGCTGTAGAAATTGTGCCACAGAGCCCACCAGAAAATCCCTGGGCTGTTGAAACACTTGACAGCGTTGCCATTGGCAGCAGCAGCAGCCTCGGCTTCCTCCTCCTTTTCTGAACCACACACCTCAGTTCTCTCTCCCAAGGCGCCCAGAGAAATGCGACTAACCTGGGGGCACTCCTAGCCCCAGCTCCCAGGCTGGCTGTGCCCCTCGGGGTTAGTTTTGCTGCAGTGAGTGAGGACGGGCACCCCAGCATCCTCCAGGGTCACCTCCAGGCTCTGGGAGGGAGGAGGATGCAGCGGGTGGGATGCTTGGGGGTGACGTCTTGATGTCTGGAGACTCGAGCATTGAGATAGTGTCAGAAACAGCG
Organism: Neotragus pygmaeus; assembly: GCA_006410875.1. Classification (NCBI taxonomy): domain Eukaryota; kingdom Metazoa; phylum Chordata; class Mammalia; order Artiodactyla; family Bovidae; genus Neotragus; species Neotragus pygmaeus. Next base: position 175,289 of record SJYV01056322.1, on the reverse strand, counting down.
CGGGGCCTTTCCTCCCTGCTGGCAGTTTCATTTTCTGACTCTGCACCTCAGGAGCAGGGGAAGGAGGCAAGTCTGGGAGTCTTCGACTTCCCGCCACCCTGTGCCTTGGAACGGGGGTTGAGAAACCCTCAGATTTGGGCTAGAATCTGGGTTCAGTGTTTGATGCTGCTGCATGTCCACAGGCAAGCAGCCACGACCCAGTGGGGTGAGGCAGGGGCAGGTCGAATGCAGGGACCTTGGGCTAATGCCCAGCTCCTTTGCTGCACCTCCAGAGGTGGGTGCATGCCTCCAGCACCTCCACTTCCCTCCAGGGAAGAGGGAGGTCAGGTTGCAACCAAGCCACTCTTCTCTGCATGCACCATGCAGAGACTTGGAGAAACTTATACTTTACCTTAGGAGACATATGAGTAGTTTGACATGAGAAAGGACTTCTGGCCATCAGAGTGATGAATTCTTCCACTGTAGAAAGCATCCTGCCATTTATGGTGATTCAGAAAAAAAAAAAAAGAGAGAGAGAGAGAGAGAGAGCTTGGGCTCTCCAGATGTAGAACAGGGCTGCCTGGAGGCAGCATCACCAGTAGGGATTCTGGAACCACATCCCAGGAGGACCCCGTCGGCTTAGTCTGCAGTGGTGGCTCCAAGTCCACATGTACAAAATCTCCTGACTTTGGACCAGAGCTGGAATCTGCTGGAGGAGTTGCTGGGTTGAGTTCCTTACCAGGATCTAACCCTGAGGATGGGGGAGAAGATGGATTAGGCTGTATCTGGGGAGTGCTTTGAGCTCTTTGAAGAGAAGTGCTTTCGAGATCAAAGGCAGCCTCGGCTCCATCCTCTGCAGCTTGGAGCCTGGAAACACCCCCAGGCCGCCCACTCTGCATCCTGGGTGGACCACCCTTGGCCTTGGTGAGCTTAGCCCACACCCTCGTTGGCGTCGGTCCCTCATGTGCTCAGCGTTTCCTGGTCCAGATGCTCAGGCCTTGGGCAGTTTCTCAGGAGCATGGAGGTTGGCGGGGGTGGGCTGCACTTGCAACTCCACCCTCCCATCCACTGTCCCGCTGCTGTCTGTGCAGACTCACTTCCCTCAGCCCCGAGAGGGCGTCCCGACCAGGAGGGAAGGTGTCTCACAACCTGACAGGCAGCCCCGCTGGGATACCTGGTACCTGGCACAAACCTGAGAGCTGGTGTTCCGTGATGGGGGCGGGGGGCGGTCACTGTCTCTCTGACCTTGCCATCAGGTAGGGCAGGGGTCCCCAACCTCCAGGATCTACTGCCTGCTGATCTGAGGTGAGCTCATGGAATAATCATAGAAATAAAGGGCACAGTAACTGTACTGCAACTTCAATCATCCTGAAAACAATCCCCTGCCCCCCATCACCCTGGGCAGGGGGGAGTTATCTTCCATGAAAATGATCCCTGGTGCCAAAAAGTTCGGGGACCACTGATGGCAATTAAAGCATTGTATGTATGGCCGGTAGTCCTTGTGATGAATCTTAGCTGTCTGGTTCTGGCAAGTTAGCTTGTTTCAGACTGACCAGGGGCTCTGGGTTAAAAGGTAGATTCTTAGGTTCCTACCCCAGGTAGAGGGTCTAAATCAGTATGTCTTGGGGGTGGGGGGGTCCAGGAATGTGGGTTCTGAAACAGGTAGACTCCAGACCTCACCGAGACATGCTGTCTAGCTTCTAGAAGCTGTGTGTGTCAGTCACTCAGGGGCTTCCTTGCTGGCTTAGATGGTAAGGAATTCACCTGCAATGCAGGAGACTCAGGTTTGATCCCTGGGTCGAGAAGATTCCCTGGGGAAGGGAATGGCAACCCACTCTAGTGTTCTTGCCTGGAGAATTCCATGGACAGAGGAGGCAGACTGGTGGGCTACAGTCCACGGGATCCCAAAGAGTCGGACATGACTGAACAAACTTCCGGAAGGTACCAGGCTGCAACAGGCACGCTCTGGCTCTTCCAGTCTGTAACTCCTCTCCTGTTCTCTGAGTGGAGGGAAGTTCTCAGGGCGGACCTTCGGTTATGAGGCTACAGCTTAGTCACGCCAGTGTTTTTTTTTAATTGGTGTACTATTATCGGAGGCAGAAGCACATTGTTAACTTTGCCCTGAGAGCAGAAGGAACAGTGAGGACGATTGTGCTCTGCGGTCACTGGGGGCATGATTTGTAAACCTGACTAATGAAGAATGGTTTGCTTTATAGGCTGGGATAAAGCTGCAAAGTTGGTTTATACAAGGCAGCAGAATCTAATTAGGGANAGAAGCACATTGTTAACTTTGCCCTGAGAGCAGAAGGAACAGTGAGGACGATTGTGCTCTGCGGTCACTGGGGGCATGATTTGTAAACCTGACTAATGAAGAATGGTTTGCTTTATAGGCTGGGATAAAGCTGCAAAGTTGGTTTATACAAGGCAGCAGAATCTAATTAGGGAGAAACCATCCATCTTGAAAATCCAATTGGCGATTTTACAGCCTTCGTAGAATTTTTGACAAACTCGTATGTTTGCCTTTCATCCAGTGATACTCTAATCCTGTGTGTGTGTGTGTGTGTGAGAGAGAGAGAGAGAGCCTGAGAGAGACTGCTTTCAGGGGAGCATGAGAACCCTAGTGAATTTTTCTAGTAAGAGCCTCCCTTTGCCTCTGGAGACCGCAGTTGCAAGGAAAAGGTGGCAGGCAGCGGTGGCGAGTCTGAGTCCCAACCACGAAGTTGGCAGAGGTGGAATGCACTTCCCTTTTCTTCTCTGGCAAAGAGCAGGCTCACTGAGATGTTCCTGGCCCAAGGTCTCCATTCTGTGAACAGAGCATGAGGGGCAGGGGTCGGGGAGATAGGGCAAGGGGGAGGCCCCCAGACGTTCAGCCCCATTCCTCGCCCCGTGCTCTCACTCCACAACTGACAGACACCAGATGCAATTTGGATGCTGACAGTCCAGAACACAGAGGTGTGGAGTTGTCAGCTTTCTTTTTTTTTAATTTTTATTGGTGTATCATTGATTTACAATGTTATATTAGTTTCTGCTATACAGCAAAGTGAATCAGCTATACATACATATATGCTGTGCTCTGCTGAGTTGCATCTGACTCTTTGTGACCCCGTGGACTGTAGCCCACCAGGCTCCTCTGTCCATGGGGATTCTCCAGGCAGGAATGCTGGAGTAGCTTGCCAAGACCTCCTCCAGGGGATCTTCCCAACCCGAGGATCAAACCCAAGTCTCCCACATTGCAGGTGGATTCTTTACCATCTGAGCCACCAGGGAAACCCACATATCTACGTGTGTGTGTGTGTGCGTGTGTGTGTGCACGCACACACTCATGTGCTAAGTCGCTTCAGTCAGTCCGACTCTTTGAGATCCCTTGGACTATAGCCCACCAGGCCCCTCTCTCCATGGGGTTCTCCTGGCGAGAATACTGGAATGGGTAGCCACTCTCTTCTTCAAGTAATCTTCCTGACCCAGGGATCGAACCCAGGTATCCTGCATGGCAGGAGGATTTCTTACAGCTGAGCCACTGGGGAACCCGTATATATATGTGATATATAATATATCTTTTAAAAATTCTTTTCTCGTGTAGGTCATTACAGAGTACTGAGTTCTCTGAGCTATACAGTAGGGCCTATTACTTGTCTGTTTTGTATATAGCATTGCATTTATGTCAATCCCAGTCTCCCAATTTATGACCCCACCCCCACTTTCCTCCCCGGTAACCATAAGTTTGTTTTCTGCATCTGTGTAAATAAGTTTATTTGTACTGTTTTCTTTAGAGCCCACGTATGTTTTATCATATGCTGCGAGGACAGGCTGGGAGGCACAGGCTGGGAGTTGAAGCCTGGGTTCTCCCGCCGCTCTGGCCCCAGGAACCAGGTGACCACACACTGGCCCCCTCCCTGCCTCGACCCTCATTTCCCTTCCTGCGGGCACACAGGACACTTGTCTGTGATGGGAGGGGCTCTTCGTCTCTCTGCATCTGCTTCTTGCCAGGCTCTGCAAACCAGACTCCTGTGTATCAGACCACTGCCCATCCACAGGCACACACATAAAATCAGAACGACCCCTTTCCAAGGCCTGTGGCCATTGCTTAAGCTGTCCTTTGAGTGCAAGCTTCTGAAATGTATCTAAAATGCAGACAAGTGCTGCTTGTCCTGTCCAAGGTCAAAACTACACCTCCATTTAGGGAAGGAAGACACGGCATTTTTTCCTGGAGTAATTTCAGCACATCCTGCCTNGGAGAATATGAATTTCCTGCTTGTAAATCATCCCAGGAGCACAGACTATTCTCTGCAGTTTCACTCTGACTGCTAACCATTTATTTGTATAATACATTTATTTATTGCTTGGCCGTTTTGCATTGAGATATATGTGCAAACTTAAAGTGCCAATGATTTGCTTGCAAACATCAAAGGTAGGACAAGAAAATGAAATTGGGCATATTAGATTATTTGGTATTGAATTCACTGTCTGGAGCCTACCATTTTTCTCCATCTCCTGCCTTTTGTACAAATCAATATACATGACTTTTGCTGGAAATATTATTTAGTATCAAAATCTGTAGGCAAAACACAGCCGTGGTGATTGTTCTCGTACCAGCAGGCAGTGGAACACGGAGCAGAGTCACTGCTGGGCTGGTGTCGGAGTGTCTGCGCTGAACAGACTGCCCTCCCTTCCTCATGCACACAGGCAAATGCACTCACACACGTGCATATACGCACACACCTACATGATGAACCAAAGTCACTGTATTGCAACTGGGGGGGGATTAAAAAAATGACAGCTAAGGAAGGTTAGGCTTGTCTGTAAAACCTGCCCAGGCTTGGGGGAAATCACAGGAGGGTCTCTGGGTTCTTTATTAGGAGGGCTGCTCTGGGGTGATGATGCCCCGTCTTGGGTGCGTGAGGATTGAAGACGTAGATGTACAGCTGTTAAGCTCACCTTTCCCTCACTTGCCCTTCCCTTCCATTCCCTNGAAATCACAGGAGGGTCTCTGGGTTCTTTATTAGGAGGGCTGCTCTGGGGTGATGCTGCCCCGTCTTGGGTGCGTGAGGATTGAAGACGTAGATGTACAGCTGTTAAGCTCACCTTTCCCTCACTTGCCCTTCCCTTCCATTCCCTGTGCAGGCAAACCCAGCAATGTGTGTGGGAGGCTGGCCACCATCCAGGCACCAGTGAAGACGGTCCCCCTGCCCCCGCTGCCCATAGCACGTGTGGCCAGGGCTCCTCTTTCCTCTCTGTGGGGCCCTGCACCCATTCCTGGAAGCCTTCCTGCTTTCCTGCCATTTCAGCCCCTCAGTTTCCTTGTCATTTGTTTAGTCGCTAAGTGGTGTCCAATTCTTTGTGACCTTGTGGGCTGTAGCACGCCAGGCTCCTCTGTCCAGGGCATTCTCCAGGCAAGTATACTGCAGTGGGTTGCCCTGCTCCCGTCCAGGGACTCTTCCAGACCCAAGGATGGAACCTGGGTCTCTCCTGTCTCCTGCTTCGGCGTGGTTCTTTAGCACCAGTGCCCCTGGGAAGCCCACAGGAAGAGCGACATACAGACAAAGACAACAGTGTTTAGTCGGCTTTGTTTCCACTTGGCTTGTAGCTCCGTGCAAGGCCCTGTGCGGGTCTCAGTGTCCCCATCTGTCAAGCAGGTAATTCTGGGCTTGCTTAGGTCATCAGGTGTTATAAGAAACACATGAAGGAAAGAATGGGCAAACAGTCTGCTAAATTAAGCTATGCTCTAGAGCAGTGATCAAATGCGGACCTGGCGAGGTGGAGTGAGAGTGGGTGGCTGGCCTCCACCCCATTCATCAGCTGTGTGTCTCTGGTGAGTTGACTGGGATCTCTGGTCTTGGGATTCCTCCTCTGTANAGGAGATCAGTCCTGAGTGTTCATTGGAAGGACTGATATTGAAGCTGAAACTCCAATACTTTGGCCACCTTATGTGAAGAGCTGACTCATTTGGAAAGATCCTGATGCTGGGAAAGATTAAAGGTGGAAGGAGAAGGGGATGACACAGGATGAGATGGTTGGATTGCATCACCGACTCAATGGACATGAGTTTCAGTAAACTTCAGCAGGGAGGCCTGGTGTGCTGCAGTCCACGAGGTTGCAAAGAGTTGCACTCAACTGAGTGACTGAACTGAATTGGACTGAACTGAATTTAACTGAACTGAAAGGGGTGCAAGTCTCAGTTGTAACCCCTAGATTGAGTCTGGGAAGTTCCAATATCTTGGTGACACTTCCAGTCTTCCAGAGCTGCCTGGATGGCAACTAGTCCTATGGGGAGGAAATCATTAGGGTTGACTTGGAAAGCTAGCTAGGGTTGTGAAAAGGGTGGAAAATTAGAATTATCAGAGGATTATGTCCAGATCCAGGAGCTAAAAGAACCAGATTGAGAGCAAGGACGAGAGCATGAGAGCAATAAAAGGCAAGAATGCAGCTGAAAACTGCTCCACAGAGCAGGCCTGGGCAGAGGGTGTGGACTGCACTGAGAGTCAAGTGGGGAAAGAGGGCAAAAAAGACTCTACTTTAACTCCTTCTGGCCGTGTCTCATGATCTGACAGCTGATGTTTCAGTCTAATGCAAAACAGATGGGTCCCTGTGTTAACACTACCTTCTCCGATTCCTTTTCCTCATTTTCTTAACCATCCTATAAGTAAGTTATCTTAGTGAAAATTGCCCAAAGCGCACTGCTTTTACATAAGAAACTTCATAAAGCATTTGTCCAAGTATATCCCCAACCATATGACTACCTGAACAGATACTAACTGATCAAAACTAACAAATTATTTCCAAGGTTGCAAGGGATTAACTGGCCTTTTCTACTCTGTTGAAAAGTAAGACTACAATTTGCACCTGCTCCACATACAGCCCACACTAACCAACACCCACACTGAAGTATCAAGGCAGGGAAAGGTCTCCTTGAGATTATATTTGAATTTGATATCAGGCATGCCTGCAGAGACTCAAGGAGGAACTGCTTTCGTCAAGCATAGTAAAACAGTAAACTTCTCCTTCTATATTTTTCCCATGAAAAAGTAAAACTGCAGGCACTTAACTCAAGCCCCAAAGTGCACAGTTAAGGAACACCTGGCACCATGAATAAATTGCAAAATGTATCTGTCTTCCCTCAAAAAATTTTTCATTAGATGGTGCACTTCCGAATGTACTGCTGGTAGCGACTGCCTTGCTAAAGACCAACAGCGCTCATTACCAGGCAGTGTGAGAGCCCAAGGGAAGAGACTGAATTGGTTTCTCAAACCATTGACAGTCTCTAGAAAGTCTGCAATGTTTGCTACTTTAAAATTAAACATCTGGTTGAAAGATCTGTTATTTTATGATTTTTATAACAATTCAAAAGTCATGTTTAAATTCATTCTTTCTCCGTCAGAGTTTCAAGTAACTTTACTTTTGATCACCCCATAAACCTTGGGTTCAGAAAGAAAAAGAAAAAGAAAAAATTCCCCCCTAGAATATTCATGGTCAGTTCAGCCCTTCCCTTACAAGACTCCTCCTAGGAAGCAAAACAAACCAGTAGTATGGTTTTTCTTCCTACAAACTGCAGTAGTTGAGCATGACTGTGGGTTTATAGTGCCTCCAAAGATTAAAAACAATCCCACTTAAAATGTTCAAATCAAATTCACAAGCAACCTAATGAGCTGTGAATGTAAATGTGAATGCTTTACTAAGTGAGGACACATAAAAGAATTATGTGCCCTAAGTAATAACATGCAGATGCCAACTCTCAGGAGTTCAGTTTGGGATATTTCGTAGCAATGGGGTTTCTTATGTTTATCTCTTAATGTCAGATCCAAGACTAAGAGGAGGCAACTATTTTATAGAGAGGAGCATAAGCTGAAAGCTATTTATGGGTGAACCCTTTCACATTTCTGGTTCCCAAAAGGGCCCCTGCTTTCATTAGCCCATTCAGGACTCTTCCAGAGAGAAAGTAGTTCATTTGGGCATGCAAGGTTTAATCTCAGAGCACAGATCCCACGAGTTGGACAGAATTGGAAATAGAGAGACCATCTACTGTTTGAATATCACACAATGATGATGGGAAGTTGTGTTCACAACAGGAAACCTGTGATGTCATCAGAGTTAGCTGCTTCAGACTTCAAACTCAATTCCCAGGATGCCCCACTGGCATCCCCTCTTCTCAACTGCCAGATAGCCAGCCCTTTGCTCTCTTACCAAAGAAGCAAGAATCTTCCATTTCTCTATAAGGAAACTAGAACTGAAAAACGTGTACCCCAATGTTCTCTGCAGCACTACTTACAATAGCTAAGATATGGAAGCAACCGAGATGTCCATCAGCAGACGAGCGGATAAGAAGCGGTAGTACACATACACAATGGAATATTATTCAACTGTAAAAAGGAAAACATTTGAATCAGTTCTAATGAGGTGGGTGAACCTAGAGCCTATTACAGAGTGAAGTAAGCCAGAAAGAGAAACAAATATCATATATTAGCTCATGTATAAAGAACTGAGAAAAATGGTACCCAACAACCCTACATGCAGCAAAAGAGACGCAGATTTAAAAGAACAACTTTGGACTCGGTGGGAGGAGAGGGTAGGATGATTTAAGGAAACAGCACTGAAATATATATATACATTACCATGTGTAAAACAGACAGCCTTTGGGAGTTTGATGTATGACACAGGGCATCCAAAGCTGGTGCTCTGGGACAACTTGAAGGCATGGGGTAGGGAGGGAGGAAGGAAACAAATGTATGCCTATGGCCAATTCATAATGATGTATGGCAAAAACCATCACAATATTGTAAAGTAATTATCCTCTAATTAAAATAAATTAATTAAAAAAGAAAACTTTGATGAAAACTCCTTCTCCTTAGTGATGTCTCCTAGACACTAGGCTTCTCCCTGTACCTTTGGTCAGTCTGCTCCTCACAGTCCTAAAGGTTAATAAGCCTTGGACCATCTGGGACTGGGTCAGAAACTATGTTGGTCTGCCATTTTACAGGGGATTCTCCTACTTTTCCAAGCCTAATGAAATTCTACTCACATGTATAGAAAACCTATTTCCTAGCTACCAAGTCAATCAGACTTATCCAAGTGTCACTGGCTTTTTCCCTGGAGGATGGCATGGCAATCCACTCCAATATTCTTGCCTGGAGTGTCCCATGGATAGAGGAACCTGGCAGACTACAGTCCATAGGGATGTACAGAGTTGGACACAATTGAAGCAACTTAGCATGCATGTTCGCACTGGCTTTTTTATATTGTTCCTGCCAACAGACTTCCCAAACCTGTCCATTAACTCTAATTTCTCCCCACCAATATCTTTACTACAAGAATTTCAGACAGGACCACATCTGTTCATCAGAGCAATCACTGAGATATTCATTTGATACAGAATTCAGATAATTTTTTCATGACAAGGAATTTTATCTGTCCCTTGGATTATGATGCTTTGGAAGCTTCATGTGGTTACTTCAGTTGGTACATAAACACACACACACACAAAGCCTAGCCAGAAGTTCTCAATTTCAGCCTCCCCTACCAAATTATGATCATAATCATAGTGGGAAAATCCCTATCATGCCCCACTATTCATTTTTCTGAAGGGAATTAGGATGTTGCTATTCTTCCTTCCCAGGAGAAGTGAAAAGTGTCTGTGTGATCATTTTAGCTACTGGAATGGTAAATTAACACTAAGGACTTCTAAAAATTGGTATTCAAATGCTTAAAACAGCTCTCTTTCAAAAAATTTTTTCGCCATTGACAAACAGCCGATTTGTCTACTCAAAAACCTTTAGTAGTCCCTCCTTATGGCATTCAAATAATATCCAAACCCTTAAACTTGTAGCCAAGGTGTGATAAAATCTAACTCCTATTTAATCTACCTTTTTAATACTCTCTGTTTTCATTTCCCCCCAAAAAAACTCCATCAGTCTAATGACTGATTTATGTCCCATAGTGACATCTTTTCCATTTCTTCATTAAACAAAAATATATTCCTACCTTTGTTTACATCTCCCCTTCCATCAGAAGGCCTTCCCCCAAACCATTCTACCTTGATTCAAAACACAGTAACCCCTGGCCAAAAAAAAAAAAAAATAGCCAAAATCTCACTTCCTTTCTGGAGCTTTCTTGAACATACCAGTCCATGATGCTCATTCTACTAACTAAGTCAGTGTGCAACATCAAATTAAGAATTAGAAAACAGAGAGCCAAACTCAGTCACTTGCCAGCTATGTGAACCACTCACTTATCTTCTCTAAGCCTAAGTTTTCTTCATCTAAACTAAAGGGCTTGGGACTGTCTCAAAGATCCATTCCAGTCTTAATAAAAAATCTTTGAGCTTCATCAAAAACTTCCAGTTACCCACCCCTGAATAAATTGCCAGATTTTACCAAGTAATAATCCAGGATCCCCAACATGCCCTATGCAATGTTTGGGACATGCTTATAATTTTAAAAATTATTTGCTGTTTATCTTGGTATCTTGTATTTTATCTGGCAATTCTGTGCATAAGTCCACATTGAATAATCACCAATTTAAGCTATCTGGAGACAGGGGTTTATTTTACATGTACCCCAAAGTTTCTGACACAGTATCATATACAGAGAACGCTCACAAGTGCTTTATGATAAATGGGTACCAACTCTCTCAAACTAAAGCTACTCAGTGAGCAAAACCTCATAAAAATTAAGTGCTTTACCCACTTCTCAATTAAATTTCTTTAAGAAGAGCCTAAACTAAGCTGTACCTTTGCAACTGACTTAGCCCTACCTGTTACTGCCTCACCTTACACAGATGCCCTGTAAAACAAGCTTGTAAAGAAGTTCCGTCACCAGTTCACATAAATTCCTTACTGCTTACCTTTCCCTCCCCACAAAGAGAGCAAAAGCAGCTTCTTTATTACCCGTGCTCAGTTTGTTTATGAGACTCTATATACCTGGCAACTGTAAAAGAGTACCCGTCCCCATTCCCACACTCTTCTCTCCACTTAGGCCAACAGCATATCCTATTTCTGCTTCCCATAAAAATTAGCCCATCTCTCCTTCAACGTGGAAGGAAGTATATCATTGTTGTGTTCTATCAGGAGGGAGACCCTCTTGTGTCTTAAAATTAAGGCGTGTCAGGTCATTATCTACATTAAATCAAAAGAGGACATCAGCAACACGTCAGAAGGATAGCAGGTGCTGGGTGCCAGACAGAAGCTGGACCAAAAAGGGACCCATAGTAAGAGTGTGGGATGGGACTTAGCCTTGGCTCTGCCACTATTTCAGTACCTCAGTTTCCCCTTCTGAGAATAAGAAAGCCCAGAGTAAAAATCTGTCTAAGTCCCTTTCAGCTTCAGTGTTCTATGACTTTAAGCAAGACGTACATAGATGCCAACTGAGGATTTAAACTCGACTAGAGGAAATGAGATAAAGACACCATTTACAGCAAATTGCTCTGATATGTAATGAATGCAGTTTCCTCTCCAAGTATAATGGGAAAGTACTGCAGACTCACCCGAATCACTTATTTACCTCAGCAACAGCCCTGCACAAAGGAGCAGAGGCTCTCAGTGTGTATTTATTTCTCTCCTGTTTTGATCCCAGGCTGAGGTATGGCAAATAAAAAGACACAGACAGAAATAAAAGAAAGAGACTGAGGCAGAAAAGAGAGGAAACTTAGTTACTCAGTCGTAGCTTCAGCTATTTATCTTGAATGCTCTATTTCATGGTGTTAATTGGCTTCCTAGACCAGCCAACATCAAAATTTATTAGGACTTGCCCTGATTCCCAACACGTAGCTGCCACAGGAAAGCAGTCCCAGACCAAGAGGTGAACATACTNGAATGCTCTATTTCATGGTGTTAATTGGCTTCCTAGACCAGCCAACATCAAAATTTATTAGGACTTGCCCTGATTCCCAACACGTAGCTGCCACAGGAAAGCAGTCCCAGACCAAGAGGTGAACATACTTTGACAAGTGCCAATCCAAAAGTGCTTTGCAAAAACTCCTCTGAATCGATTTGCAGGGTAAGAATAGAGATGTGGATGTACAGAATGAACTTGCAGACACAGAAGGGGAAGGAACAGGTGGGATGAACTGAGAGAATAGCATCAACATATATACAATATCATGTGTAAAAGAGATGGCTAGTGGGAAGCTGCCGTATAGCATCGGGAGTTAGCTCAGTGCTCTGTGATGACCTAGAAGGGTGGGAGGGGCGGTGGGAGGGGCGGTTGGAGGGAGGCTCAAAAGGGAGGGGATATATGGATGCTTATAACTGATTCATGGTGTTGTACAGCAGAAACTAACACAACACTGGGAAGTAATTAATCTCCAATTAAAAGAATTTCCCCCCCCCCTCCTCTGGCTTTAGTAAGGAAGAGAAGTTTTAAAGAATTAGATGGAAGACACTGTCTTGTTTTCAAAAAGCAACAGCAAACTATCTGTGTGCACATTTAAAGAGAAGGATGCAAATCACCAAAATGCTGGATAAATGGTGAAAAAAATCAACCTACTATCTAATTAAATACCTAATCAACTCAGATGTCTAAATATTTGGGGACATATAGATGTAGGACAAATTTTTCCACTTTTCACTTGGGTGCTCTGGGAGAAGAAACCACATTAATGGAAAAGCATTTGGCAAACTCTTACAGATATTATGAGTTTTCAAATAAGCATTTTATGAAGTGAGAATCAATAGGTTCTCACAGCTCTCCAGAGGAGCTGTATGTCATCATCAGCTAAATATCTATTGTTATTGTTTTCCCCGCTGAGCTTTTGGTAAACTACATTCAATTCTCTTGCAGTTATAATGCCATCATTAAGTGGCAGACAGGGGCCTCTGGGAGCCATATAGTTCAACCCATTGCCCCCAGGCAAGTTCACATGAAGCTATTTGCAAGAACAGTTATGTCAACCCCTAGCCTAAAAGATCCCTCAGTCAAGAGACACAAATTCTCAGAAATATCCCCATGAAAGTACTACATGGACTCTAGAGTCGTTTGCATGGATAAATTTCTTGGTGAAAGGTACTCAGGTATATTCTGAAGTTCCTTTATAGCCAAAGACTCCCTAGAATTGCATTTCCAAAAATGCGGTCCCTATGTGTTAGTAGGTGTCCAGTGCAAGAACAGTGCTATAGATAAACAGGTTTGGGAAACACTGGTTAAAGCAAAATCAAATACATTTCTTTTGTTGTTGTAAATTCTCAGAATCTTTAAAGGATTGATGTTTCCCTTACATAACCATGGATACACTTTTATTTGGGACTTTCCAGGTGGCGGGCAGTGATCTGCCTGCCAACCGATGCAGAAGATGCAAGAGGCACAAGAGGCACGGGTTCGATCCCCGGGTTGGGAAGATCCCCTGGAGTAGGAAATGGCAACCCACTATAGTATTCTTGCCTGGAGAATCCCATGGAGAAGGGAGCCTTGTGGACTACAGTCCATGGGGTCACAAAGAGTAGGACATGACTGAGTGCAATGCACAACGCACATTGTTTTATCTGCAACACCACTGACATACTGAAGTGGTTCTAGCCCACTAGCCTCCACCATCATTAACACCACCACCTCTTTCCCCACCCTACGCAGGTATCCTACTCGGATTTCAGATCTCAGGGCAAACATTTCTCCTCTAAAACAGGCTTCCCTAACCCCTAGAGGAAGAGTTGACATATCCTTTTTGCCCATGAGCCAAATGCAGTCCACTGCCTATTTTGTGTAACCCACAAGCTAAGAATAGTTTTCACATAATTTTAAGAGGTTCAAAACTATCAAATGAAAAATAATATTTTGTGACATTCAAAAATCACATGAGATTCAAATTTCAGTATTCCTAAAATTGTACTGGGACACGGCCATGCTCATTTATGTGTCGTCTGTGACTGCTTTTATACTACAACAGCAGAATTTCCTCGCTGGATTAAAGACCATTTGGCCCACAGAAGCAGAAAGATTTCCTATCTGGCTCCTTAAAGAAAAAACAGTACCAACCTGTACCATCGACTATATGCTCTCACAGCACTTTTCATGTATGAAACTTACCTCATGAAAATTTCACACATAGTTGTCTGATCACTTTATTAACAGCTGTCTCCTCATTAAATGGTAAGCTCCACAAGAAGGGGGCCCATGACTTTTTTCACCCTTTTAATTGGCAGTGGTTAGCACAGAACCCAGCACATGGTAAATGTTAATTATGTGTTGGAGACTAAATAAGTAAATGCATCCTAAAACTGATATTCCACAAAATATAACTTGGGAAACACTATTCTAAGCATATAGCCTCCGGGCAGTAGACAGAGTAAAGGGACACAGACTTTGCTTGCAAATTATTTCAGCAAAATCATGTTATGAAAGCAGAGAAAACTAGCGAAACAAAGGCTTTTTGTCTTGAGGCTGCTCCACCCTAAACAATCTGAAAACTGTGTGAAAGTGTTAGTCACTCAGTCGTGTCCAACTCTTTGCAACCTCTTGGATTGTAGCCAGCCAGGCTCCTCTGTCCATGGATTCTCCAGGCAAAAATACTGGATTGGGCAGCTATTCCCTTCTCCAGGGGATCTTCCAGACCTAGGGATCAAACCCAGGTCTCCCGCACTGCAGACAGATTCTCTACCCTCTGAGCCACCAGGGAAGCCCAAAGGAAATATAGCAGCACTCTAGCGACCTGAACAGGTCCTCCAGAATCAAATGAAGAGACATACTCAGACTCTCAAAGGCCTTGGAACTAGTCAGGAAAGAGCTAGGCCCCTCAGGGAACAGCTGGTGAATAGAAAATACATGAGAATAGAAAGCATGTAAGAAGAAAAGACAAAGGGGAAATGAGTCAGATGAGACCCCCAGAAATCCATCTGAGATACAACTTATGAGGACTAAAAGAAAGTCAGTGAGAAAAACAGAGGCAGTCTCTGGACACCACAGGTATTTGTTGATGGTCCAACAGGGACGTTGTTCTGTGTGGCTGCAGTCTGCACTGCAGCCTGTCTAGACACAGCCATCCTCAAGAAAGAGCTGTGTAAGTTCCTTCACATTCTAGAAGCTGCCGCCTGAGTCCTTTCCTGTTTGATCCAAATCCCTGCTTGTCTCATCAGATACTATTTATGAGGTTTAAGGCATGGACTTGAGCATTTCCAAGAACTTAGAGACACGTGTCAGCAAGATGTTGTTTCCCTCAGTTTCAGACCAGCTGCATTTGATAGTCATCTGCTGGCCTGTCTCCCTGGTTACCAATGAGAAGACAGGCCTTCCAAGGAAGTATGGCAGAAAACCAACAGGCCCTTTCCGGTTTCAGAAGAATCAGGTCCTTCTCTGTTTCCTCACCAACAAAGAACATTTCTCTTCACTGATTGGCTACTGAACAAAGCTTTACTGAGTACCTACTTTATTGAGTACCAGACACCATTGAGCACTATCATCCTGAGCCCGTCAAGCTCACAGGACAATGTAGAAAGCAGACTGTAACCAGGCAATCAGACAAATCAATGACTTATTTCCAAACTGTTATAAGAACCATGAAGGCACCCTGATCATGTGTAACTGGGAGCTCAGCAAGCGCTCCCAAAAGATGTGAAATTAAATCTTAGAGCTAAAGAAATCATTTTCTCAAGGATCTGGGAAAAAAATAAATTCTTGGGGCTGAAACTCCATGGGATTTCCACCTAGAAAACTTCAATCACTGACAAATTTCAAAGTGACTAAACCAGAAGTGAAGGTAAACTTTAAGGAAGACTGCCAGCAATGCTCCGTGTTGCTAATGCTGAGAACTAGGCCCTCCCATATGATGCCACAGCCAGAAGTGATTGGTAGAAATTGGCCCAGTCTTCTCACAAACTTACCTAGAATCATTATGGTTCTCATTTTATAGATGAAAAAACCAAGAAAGAGCTCAGGATTCAGTAAAGGCTGTAATGAAATTCCTCTTTCTGAAAAGATCACAGAGATGGGCTATTTATTCCGGAGCCATTTTAGCTGAACCCTGAATCTGGAGGAAATAGATTCTTGGATTAGGTACTTCATCATGCAAGGTATTAGCAAGCTAAGAGGCATTTACTTGGCTTATCTGGAGCTCCCTCTGTGCACAGAGGCCTTCTCCAAGCATGAAGGGGGGAGAAAGTGTACATTTTAAGAAATTCCCCTTTCTTTAAAGTCAACAGAATAGGACAGAAAGGAAACTTTCAAGTGATCAGGGAGCACTCCCTACTCCAGTAAGTTACCAAGGACTATGTGTTTGATGATGGATTGTGCCTTCTTTGAAGATCAAAAGTAAAAGCAGACTTACAGGGAATTTAACCTGTCTGAGAAAATACAGAGTACATGCGTTGGCACACACACACACACACACACACACACACACACACACACACACACACAGATCAATACAGCCACAGTGTGAATGAGAGAGAAATCATAAATGCAGTAAGAGAACACAGGAAGATACTAAAGTGGTCAGAAAAGGCTTCAGAATAGCAGTCAACTTATTGGGTATTTTGTGTGCACAAACCAATAACCACAAACCTCTACTAAGCACTAACTCCTGCTTTAGACACTGTGCTAAGTGCATAAACAGACTATCTCACAGAGATAATGAGGGAGGTTGTTGCTGAAAGATGAAGGAGCTAAGGCTTGAAAAGCCAGGTAATTTGGTCTACATTTCTCAGTAATTGTGTGGCAGAGCTCAGGGTAGAACTTGAGATCCATTCTTAACCCATCAAAGATCCACCACATCTACAGAACTGAGTCAAAGAGACTCGGGTGCATGGTTTTCATGCCTCTCAGGATAGCAAGCCTCCATCTCACTTATCACCATTGTAACCATTATCAACAAAGATATTTCTCAGGGCAAAACTTGGATTCAATCTGAACTGATTTCATGACCTGTGGTTTTAAATTTCATATTATTCTGTCTTCACAAGCAGTTCAGTCACTCAGTCATGTCCGACTCTTTGTGACCCCATGGACTTCAGCACATCAGGCTTCCCTGTCCATCACCAACTCATGGAGTTTACTCAAACTCAAATCCATTGAGCCAGTGATGCCATCCAACCACCTAATCCTCTGTCATCCTTCTCCTCCTGCCTTCAATCTTTCCCAGCATCAAGGTCTTTTCCAATGAGTCAGTTCTTAGCATCAGGTGGCCAAAGTATTGGAGAAGAAGCAAAGAGAACAATTAATACTTAGGTGAACGAACAAAGGGAAGACATTCTCTTATGTATTCATTCATTCAACAGATCCTCAGTGCCAAGAACTGTTCTCAGTCCTGGAGACACAACTGTGAACAAGTCTACTATAGTTTATTCTCTTCAAGAGCTTACATTCCATTGAGAAAGATAGAAAACCAATATAAATATATAATTACATTACACAGATAAAAGACACTTCAGCACATGATACATGCTAGAAGATGAATGAAGCTGGATAAGGGAAAAATAAGTGTCAGGTGGGGGCATGATCATGCCATTTTAAATACTGTAGAAATTAAAACAAAATATAGACAGAAGCCTCACAAATAAGTGAGGTCAACTGCATCGTATACTAAAGGAAGTCATGAAGTCATGTGAATATCAAGAGGTCACTCCAGGCAGAAGGACTGTTATCTCTGGCACTTTGATACAATTATTCACTTTATTGGAATTCTAAGGATGATCTTTCTCCATCCCTTGAAACTGGACAGGTCTTCAGCTGAATGCCCTAGGGTGTTCCTTATGAAGAGATGCATATCTTTGTGACTCTGAGATAATTGGATTGTCACTATTCCTTAGATTTGCCAGGAGGAATTCCCTACTTGTTCCGGATCTCCAAAGTAGCTTTCAGAATTCTTTTAGCATTCTTCCCCACAGTCACTTCAACGCATCTTGGGATTTCTTTCACATGACCTCCTTGCAGAGCATCCTTTGAGAATCTTTTAAAAGCTATAGATTCTCTTCCCATACCTTGAAAAACATGTAGCCTGGAAATTATGCATAATGCTACAGAAGGTAATTCTTTTAACCTACCTGTGGATGCCTCCTGGGGTCTACAGACTTTAAGTTAAGGACCTCTATCACAGAACTTTGGGGGGGGGGGGGGGGGGGCACGGTCGGTCACTCAGCTGCTCTTTTTCTAATTATTTATTTATGTATTATTTTTGGCTTCACTGGGTCTTCATCGCTATCTGCAAGTTTTCTCCAGATGCAGTGAGTGGGGGCTACGCTAGTTACAGTGCTTGGGCTTCTCACTGTGGTGCTTTCTCTTGTTACAGAGGATAGGCTCTAGGGCACGTGGACTTCAGTAGTTGTGGCAAATGGGCTTAGTTGCCCCACAGCATGTGGAATCTTCACGGACCAGGGATCAAACCCATGTAGCCTGCAATGTTAGGCAGATTTCTTAGCCACTGGACCACCAAGGAAGTGGTCACTCACCTACTGTTACTCCCAGAAAGAAAGTCCTGTGCTACCTGCAAAATCTTCATTTATTAAAAGGTCTCATGCCATAGGATATTCCAGGTGGCATGGAGACAAAGCAAAATAAACGCTAGCTGATATTCCTTACAGTCATACTCAGACACCAGACAACTCTGTAATCATCACAAAGTAGGAGTCCAGAGGTGGTGATCAGATTAGAAGAGTGGTTTCAATGGTACAACTCATTGTCCAGGACATACTTCTGTTACTGAAATTGCGACTGCTTATGATATTTATGCTTCTGCCTTCTCCATAAAAGGGGATTCCTTGAGGACAGGGGCTGTGCTTCATTTATCCTTATATTCCAAGTGCCAGCAGGAGAGTAAAAGCCAACTCAAATTAGTGAAACACAAAAGGAAACAATAGGTTCACACTTGCAATCTAAAGACAGTTATGAGTAGGGCTGGACTTAGGAACTATCAGAATCAGGGAACTTTAATATTTCCTTCTGTCATCATCTCTCTGTCTTTACACTCTCTCTCTCACACTCACACACTCACCACATCCATCTTTGGGTTTTTCCCCCTACTTTTTGGCTTTCCTTAGATCACCTGTTCCCAAGAGGAAAAATGGCCACAGACAGCTCTGGGTTTATATCCCAACAACTTTATATCCAGAGCGGGGGGGAAAGGGAGCTTTGCTTTTTTTTTTTTTTTTTAATTTGAAAAATGTTAGGAAATGCAAGGGAAGGATTTTAATAAACCAGTTTAACTCACATGTCCATCTGCAGCCCCAGCTCTACAGCCAGGGAAATGGGTCAATATGATTAGCCAGTACCCAATAACACTTTATGGGAAAGGGAAAAAATTCTTGCTTAAGGTAGGAATACTATTACTAGAAGGAGGAGGATAATGGATGGATGCTGAGCAGACAAAAGCAATAGCTTTCACAAATAAAAATAGTATTAATAAAACCTAATTATTTCCTACCATATGCTAGATATTGTGCTTAAGTGTGGTCTGTGCATTACCTCATTCATCACTCTGCAAACAGTTGTTGACCAGATACCATGATGCCACATTACAAGCAATCTTGAAATCCAGGCAAAGGAATTCATAACATATGGTAAGAAGTAGAGAGCAAATAAGGATTTTGAGGGAGAGAGTTACATAACAAAAACAGCGTTTAAGGGTGTTGATGCAGTAGTTTTCCATCTCTGTCACCAGCTCCCAGTGGATTGAATTGAGTGTTTGGGAGTCAGTGAGCAAAAGCCCTGAGAATTTAAACTCTGAAAAGGATCTGAGAGTCTTCTTACCAAACACCTTACTTTAAGCCCAAATTCCCCAAGTCTTCATTTTCCTGGCCATTAATCCCTAGCAAGGAATGGGACTAATGATACTGTAGAACTGAGCAGTATTTGCAGAAACATCACCTGTTAATTCCAGGGCTCACCTACCAGCTCAGGGGAAAGACAAATATTTCCTTCTGGCAGATAAATGTAAGCTTCAAAGTAGATGTGAAAATGTTGAGAACATTCTGTTATTTTGCTTCTTAACAAGGCTTGATGAAAGCAATCTCCACAGAGGCTGCCTAATTGGGCAGAGAGCTAATCTCTGAGCAGCACTGGCAGAAGGAACCAAGGATGGGTAGCTCCTCCTGTCTGAAGGCTACCCTTTTTTCCCAAAGCAGGGGAGCTGCTTTGCCTGCAGTGCACCCCCAACCCCACACACCTCCAGGGCCCTTCAGGGGACACCTATCAAGTGGCTGTTCTGAATGTGTTATGAACAACTGGCTCCCTACTTCCCTATTTCACAGCACAAACTCTTTGGTTTTCTAATTATCCTACAGGGGAATAGTACTGTTTACTTACTGCTCCTGAAAACAGGCAAGGCTTGCTTCCTGCTGATAAAATGCCCTGAGAAGCCAGTGTTAGTAACTGTAGCCCTTCTGGGCCAACTGAGGGAGGCTCAGAGGCCAGCTGCATCCTCTGCCCCCCACCAGGAACACTTTTACAGATAGGGACTGAGGAGCCAAATGAACTGTCCTCAGTTCATGGATTCAACCTCAGCCAGGCAACTCACCACACTCCATTCCCCATAGCCATAGACCCCTTTGCTGCCCTCCTCAGTGCCTTGTAGTAACCCAGGTCCTCCTGAGGCAGGAGGTAGATGGTCCCCAGTCTGAGCAGCTGGAATCTATCTGCTGTGGGCAAAGATAATGGCAGGAGCAAGGAGGAACTGAATACTGCATAGATAAAAGATAAAGAGACCACAGATTTCTCATTCTTCAGGTCAAGGAGACCTCCCAGAACACACAGACATAATAAAGTTCCTTGATGGTCAAAAGTGGTGCAGGGAAGGGGGTGGGGCACCCCATAATGGGTGTTGTCAGGCTCCCATAGTCCTCTGCACTGGAATCCATCTTGGCTAAAGATGTGCATGCATGTTGGGAGGGATCTAGGAAAGGTCAATTCAGTTCAGTTGCTCAGTCATGTCTGACTCCTTGTGACCCCACGGACTACAGCACGCCAGGCCTCCCTGTCCATCACCAACTCCCAGAGTTTACTCAAACTCATGTCCATTGAATTGGTGATGCCATCCAACCATCTCATCCTCTGTCATCCCCTTATCCTCCTGCCTTCAGTCTTTCCCAGCATCAGGGTCTTTTCAAATGAGTCATCTCTTTGCATCAGGTGGCCAACGTATTGGAGTTTCAGCTTCAGCATCAGTCCTTCCAACGAATATTCAGGACTGATTTCCTTTAGGATGGACTGGTTGGATCTCCTTGCAGTCCAAGGGACTCTCATGCTGATGTGTGGCAAAACAAATACAATATTGTAAAGTAAAAATAAATCTGGGGAAAAAAAAAAAGAATCTTCTTCAACACCACAGTTCAAAAGCATCAATTCTTTGGTGCACAGCTTTCTTCAGAGTCCAACTCATATTCATACATGACTACTGGAAAAACCATAGCTTTGACTAGATGGACCTTTGTTGGCAAAGTAATGTCTCTGCCTTTTAATATGCTGTCTAGGTTGGTTATAACTTTTCTTCCAAGGAGAATGTGTCTTTTAATTGCATAGCTGCAATCACCATCTGCAGTGATTTTGAAGCCCAAAAAACTAGTCTCTCACTTTTTGCTCTCACATTTGCCATGAAGTGATGGGGCCAGATGCCATGATCTTCGTTTTCTGAATATTGAGCTTTAAGCCAACTTTTTCACTCTCCTCTTTCACTTTCATCAAGAGGCTCTTTAAGATTTTCTTTGCTTTCTGCCATAAGTGTGGTGCCATCTGCATATCTGAGGTTATTGATATTTCTCCCAGCAATCTTGATTCTAGCTTGTGCTTCACCCAGCCCAGCATTTCTCATGATGTACTCTGTACATAAGTTAAATAAGCAGGGTGACAATATACAGCCTTGACATACTCCTTTCCCTATTTGGAACCAGTCCATGTCCAGTTCTAATTGTTCCTTTATACAGATTTCTCAAGAGGCAGGTCAGATGGTCTGGTAATCCCATCTCTTTAAGAATTTCCCACAGTTTGTTGCGCTCCACACAGTCAAAGGCTTTGGCATAGTCACTAAAGCAGAAGTTGATGTTTTTCTGGAACTCCCTTGCATTTTCGATGATCCAACGGATATTGGCAATTTGCTCTCTGGTTCCTCTGCCTTTTCTAAATCCAGCTTGAACATCTGGAAGTTCAAAGTTCACATACTGTTGAAGCCTGGCTTGAGATGAGTGAGATGAGTGCAATTGTGCGGTAGTTTGAGCATTCTTTTCTCAAAGACAGGTCAGGAATGGAAAAAAGTAAGATAATTGGCCAAAGGTAAACAAAGGCCTGGAAGAACTGCCCTATATAAGTGATTTCATCACCTCTCTGGGGCACTCCTCCTCATTAGTGAGGATGCTCACACCCTTTCTCTCTTGGTGTGTATCTCTGCCTTGCTTCTATCATAACTAAACCAATTTAGTATTTTCTCCAACAAGTTTTTCTGTGTCTCTGGTAATAAAATTTCTGGCTGTTTTTACAGTTTTTGCCTCCTTGAAACATTCTTGCTTTCAAATGGGACAAGAGCCAAAGGAACTTTGTTTCTAGCCTCTAGCCTTTGCTAAAGCTAGGAGTCCTAGGAGCTCTCCTAGTAGCTAGGAGTCCTGGTTTTCATCCAGGCTCCCCAGGTCCCATTCCTAGGCAGGGAACTAAGATCTTGCTTCAAGCCACCACTGGCTGTCTCTCCATGAGATCACTTCCAAACCTGACTGACTATTATATCAACTGGAGACTTCACCAGAGGAACAAAAGGAATAATAATGCTGATATGTGCAGGACACTTTTTGTGCCAGATACTTTACACAGATTCTCTAATTTTATTCCCACAATAACTCTACAATGTTTCCCGTTTTAGAGATGAGGACCTGAGGCTTAGAGGGTGTAGGAAATTTTACCCAAAGTTAACACAGCTAATGAGGAGCAGAGCTACTGTCTCTCTGATGGGAAGGAAGGTAGTATATGCCCTCAAATCCTCCCCTACACTGCAGCCCATGGAGGGAAGTTTGTCTTTGAGAAGAGGCGGGGCAGCCCCACTGTTCTTTCAGTCAGTTGACCACTGTTTACTGAGCACTATCATGATGCAAACACTATGCTGAACCAATATTTTTCATGCTCCCTTGGGTTTCCCTCGTGGCTCATCTGGTAAAGAATCCGCCTGCAATGTGGGAGACTTGGCTTCCCGGGTTGGGAAGATACCCTGAAGAAGAGAAAGGCTACCCACTCCAGTATCCAGGCCTAGAGAATTTCATGGACTGTATAGTCCACGGAGTCACAAAGAGTCAGACACGACTGACCAAGTTTCACTTCACTCTGTTCAAAAACTTCTAATCTGGGTAGGAGACAAGATGAACACACATGACAATTTAATAAAAAATACATCAAACAGCAATATAGGATAGGCCATCAAGCATTTGGACAACAAGGGGATCAAACCAATCAATCTTAAGGGAAATCAACCCTGAATACTTGTTGGAAGGACAGATGCTGAAGCTGAAATTTCAGTATTTTGGTCATTTGATGCTACTCATTGTCAAAGTTCCTAATGCTGGGAAAGACTGAGGGCAGACGGAGAAGAAGGCATCAGAGGATGAGATGGCTGAATGGCATCCAATGCAATGGAAACGAACTTGGGCAAACTTCAGGAGATGGTGAGAGACAAGGAGGCCTGGTGTGCTGAGTCCATCGGGTCACAAAGATTCAGACACAACTGGGTGACTGAACATCAAGCAAGAATTCTTACCTTGGGGATTCATATGAACAAGAGGACAAACTTCCTCATTTGATCAATGAACAGATGAACCAAGCCATAGTGGACATAAGCGGACACACAGGGTAAGGAAGCAGTTGTCCTTCATTTATTATTCCTATGCCCTGTGTCCACAAAACTGGATTCATGGCAACTGAAACGTGGTGATATGGAGAGTTCATAAGCCTGGGAGTCAATGTAACTGGCTCTCCCATTAATGAACTCTGGGGATTAAACCCCAGCTTCTTCTTCTAAGAAAGCGGGGCTGGGCTTCCATGGTGGCTCAGCAGTAAAGAATTCACCTGCCAGTGAAGGCGACATGGATTTGATCCCTGATCTGCAAAGATCCCACATGCCATGGAGCAACTAAGCCCATGGGCCATAACTATTGAGCCTGTGCTCCAGAGCCTGGAAGTCGCAACTACTGAGCCCACACGCCCTAGAGCCTATGCTCCGCAACAAGAGAAGCCACGGTAATGAGAAGCCCACGCACTGTAACTGAGAGGAGCCCCCACTCGCCACAACTAGAGAAAAGCCCACACAACAACGAAGAACCAGCACAACCAAGAATAAATGAGTGAAGAAAATTATTTTCAAAAATCCAAGACTTAAATTAAAAAAAAAATAAAATTTTAAAAAATAAAATTAAAAAAAAAAAAGGGCCAACAACAACAACAACAAAATCCAAGACTTAGAGTGTGATTTAAGCTAGATGGTAAAGAATCTGCCTGTAATGCAAGAGACCTGGGTTTGATCCCTGAGCCAGGAAGATCCCCTGAAGAAGGAATGGCAACCCACTCCAGTATTCTTGCCTGGAGAATCCCATGAACAGACCAAGTGGACACAAAGAGTCGGACACAGCTGAGCAACTAACACTTTCACTTTCACCAGAGAAACAGAACCAGTAGAAGATAGATATTGAGATCCATTGCAAGTTATTAACATATAAGATTGTGGGCCTAGCTACAAGTCTGAACTCTGTAGAGAAAGTGAGTTGAAACTCAGGCACAATTTGAAGCTGCAGCACTTGGGAGGAATTTCCTCTTCTGGGAACTCTCTTAAAGCCTTTCAACTGATTAAATCAAACACACCCAGATTATCCAGGATAATCTCCTTTACTTCAAGCCAACTGATTACACACATTAATCATATCTACAAAACACCTTCACAGCAACCCTTGGGTGGTGTTCAAGTAACTGGGAACTGTAGCCTAGCCAAGCTGACACATAAAACTGACCCTCACAAACTCCATGGTGTCTCTGTTTCTTTGTATTTTTTTAGAACCTGTGATTCTAGTAGTAACCAAACTGCGCAACAACGTGTCATTTTAAGGGCTAGATCCAGGCACAGATACACCAAAAGAAGCTCCTCCTGAGTAGTTGGTTCAGAGGTCACCAGTTTACAAGGATGCCACCCTAAGAGGCAAGACACAAAGACGTGCATGTGGCTGCAGCCAGAGCCTCCCTCCCTGACAATCAAGGTTGGGAGGAAATGCTGCTAAACAGTTTTTCTTCCAGAATGCCTTTGGCAAACTGTCTGTCCACCATGATTCAACCCTAAGCAAAGACTTTTAATAAGCCAATTATTTGCTCAAGCAAATGGGAGGGGGGGCATGCAGAGGGGGACTCAAACTTAGTGCAGAGACCATTGTGATTCATGGCATTTATCCAGGACTTAGAATCACAGAAATTTCAGGCTGGAAAGATCTTAGAGTTAACCTTGTCCTACCCACTCATGTCATAGGTATTGGGATTGAGAAGCAGAGATTCTTCTACTACAACCTCAAGAAGCTACTGAGAGTCATAGTCAGGACAAAGGGTCCTTCCTGATTCCCAGCCAAAGCTCTTTCTACCACACCTCCCTCCAGCAAGTCAAAGAAACGTATACAGATTTAAAACACAAGCCTTCCGTCTCCTCAGCAAAGCCTGCGGTTGAGCTCTTTACCACTGGCATTTACTCTGACAGATATCAGTAACTACAAAGGGGTACACCATTATCACCAAATGGCAAACTCTAAAATTGTCTTGTTTTCACAACTGACACTTTTTAAGAGGTGGATGGCCTTTCTCTGGTTTTTTAAAAACCTCTGGATTTCAGCTAGCTCCACACCTCCGCACTGCCTCCCACAATCACTTGCTATGAAACTGTCATTATTCTATTTTGAAGAGAATATGGTAGTTGTGCTTCTTTGGTAATAACTATGTTTTCTGAAAAAAGGGAAGCAAAAGTCACGAAAACCAGGGATGGAGAAGCTTTCATGGGTCAGTCATGCTCCTATTGTGCACCAGGGGGAAAGAAAGCAGAAAATGCAATGTCAAATCCTTGGACAAAGACGGCATCCCCCTAGCTCTGTGGCTTTATTTTGATCCAGGACTGAGAGAAATGTCTTGCTACCCATTTCCCAAGACTGCATCCAACAGCCCTTCACCTGATGAACCACCTAATTTAAGAGACAGGAATGGTTTCCCCTTCCCAATACCCAGCTCCAAGTTTTCCTTCCCAAACCCTATTAGTTAGGAATTTTTCAGTTCAGTTCAGTCACTCAGCTGTGTCCGACTCTTTGCAACCCCATGGACTGTAGCACACCAGGCCTCTCTGTTCATCACCAACTCCCAGAGTTTACTCAAACTCATGTCCATTGAGTCAGTGATGCTCTCCAACCATATCATCCTCTGTCATCCCCTTCTCTTCCTGCCTTCAATCTTTCCCAGCATCAGGGTCTCTTCAAATGAGTCAGCNCTCTGTTCATCACCAACTCCCAGAGTTTACTCAAACTCATGTCCATTGAGTCAGTGATGCTCTCCAACCATATCATCCTCTGTCATCCCCTTCTCTTCCTGCCTTCAATCTTTCCCAGCATCAGGGTCTCTTCAAATGAGTCAGCTCTTTGCATCAGGTGGCCGAAGTATTGGAGTTTCAGCATCAGTCCTTCCAACGAATATTCAGGACTGATTTCCTTTAAGAGGTACTGGTTGGATCTCCTTGCAACCCAAGGGACTCTCAAGAGTCTTCTTAAACACCACAGTTCAAAAGCATCAATTCTTTGGTGCTCAGTTTTCTTTAGAGTCCAACTCTCACATCCATACATGACTACTGGAAAAGCCATAGCCTTGACTAGATGGACCTTTGTTGGAAAAATAATGTCTCTGCTTTTTAATATGCTGTCTAGGTTGGTCATAATTTTCCTTCCAAGGAGTAAGCATCTTTTAATTTCATGGCTGTAGTCACCATCTGCAGTGATTTTGGAACCCCCGAAAAATAAAGTCTGTCACTGTTTCCACTGTTTCCTCATCTGTTTGCCATGAAGTGATGGGGATGGATGCCATGATCTTAGTTTTCTGAATGTTGAGCTTTAAGCCAATTTTTTTACTCTCCTCTTTCACTTTCATCAAGAGGCTCTTTAGTTCTTCTTCACTTTCTGCCATAAGGAAACTTTAGTAGCAAGAAATAGAAGTATGTGGTGAGATTAAGCAAACAAGGAGATAATATGCTGGCTTTAAATTTCAAAAATCCTAAATAAGGTATTAAATCTCTGTGACAGCTTTGCCCTAAGGACAAACCAGTTATGAAAGGTATTTTATTTTTCCCTAGGAAATGACCCT
Organism: Neotragus pygmaeus; assembly: GCA_006410875.1. Lineage (NCBI taxonomy): Eukaryota > Metazoa > Chordata > Mammalia > Artiodactyla > Bovidae > Neotragus > Neotragus pygmaeus. Next base: position 148,071 of record SJYV01056322.1, on the reverse strand, counting down.
AAAAAGAAAGAGAGAAGGAAAGAGGTTCTTTCCCCCTGTTCTTGGCTTGTGTCTCTGTGCTCAGTCAATCAGTAGCGTCCAATTTGCGACCCCATGGACTGAGTCACCAGGCTCCTCTGCCCATAGAATTTTCCAGGCAAGAATACTGGAGTGGGTTGCCATTTCCTTCTCCAGAGGACCTTCCCAACCCAGGTTCTTGGCTTATTTAAAGGTAAAGAAACCCACATAGGATGTGGCCAGTCCAAGTAACTTCAAAGCAATAAAAGGCCTCTTTAGCCAGACATATTTCCTTTATAAGGAGTATGGCAAATTTATTAATGAGGCTCACGGATGGCAAAGATAATCAGCAACTGCATCTGCCAATGGCGATAAGAAGTACTGCTCTGGTTGCAGCGCCTGGCACCAAGTAGCTTGGACTATCCATGGCCTGTTTAACAGGGGTAGAAGCAGGATAGGGCCATGTAACTAAAAGGGGTTTTAAAACCAGCATTAACTAGTGACTCCAGTTCTCTCAAAAACTGGCTGAAGTGACAAGTCAGAGCTTGGTAGAGGTTAGAATTGTTCTACCCTATACAATGGCAAATTTAGCTACAGGATCATAATTCCCAAGTGAAAAACTAAAACACATAGTCAGACAAATAATTTTTGTGCAATTTCAGAGTAATGAGGCAGTCTGAAGAATGTACTTTGAACTCAAATATTCCAAATCCTCAAACATTCAAAGTTTCTAGGTATTTCAATGGTCTATGGGATAACAGGGCTTCCCTGGTAGCTCAGCTGGTAAAGAATCCACCCGTGATGCAGGAGACCTGGGTTGGATCCCTGGGTTGGGAAGATTCTCGGAAGAGGGCATGGCAACCCACTGCAGTATTCTTGCCTGGAGAATCCCATGGTCAGAGGAACCTGGCTGGCTACAATCCATGGGGTCGCAAAGAGTTGGGCACAGCTGAGTGACAAAGCTCACGGGAAAATAAATAAATTCGATGTATGCAAAAGGTAGAGCCAATTTAAGAACTGGAAAGGGAATATTTAATCTGTTCTCAATTTTAAGGAACAATGTAAAAAATAGCAATATATGAAAGGAGAAAAAATTTTCAATGGATTGATTGAGGTTATGGTCTTTGGAACTGGAATTCACCTCAGACTATTAGTCAATGAGCTGATATTAATTAAGAGGTTATAGAGTGCTTTCCAGTGAGGTTTTTCTTTCCACTGCAATCAGACAATATTAATTTGGCTTATGATGAATTAAGAGTTGTTTTCAACCTTGAAAACAACTTAGTTTCTAGTATCTTCCAACACAATATGAAGTAAGAGATATCTTCCATCTCCCAACAATCCTCTTCAAAAACAGCAAACACAGGGCTTCCCTGGTGGCTGGGTAGTGAGGAATCCACCTGCTAATGCAGGAGACACAGGTTCTATCCCTGATCAGGAAGATCCCACATGCCGCCCAGCAACTAAGCCTGCGTGCCACAACTACTGAGCCTGTGCCCTAGAGCCTGGGAGCCTGAAGCCCACACACCCTAGAGCCCCCGTTCACGACAAGAGAAGCCACTGAAATGAGACGCCCATGCACTGCAACTAGAGAGTCGCCCCTACTCTCTGCAACCAGAGAAAAGCCTGTGCAGCAACGAAGACCCAGCAGACAAAAGTAAATAAAAATTTTTTTTAAACCCATGAACTCTGTCATTTCACATGCAGCACCTAAAAAAAATATTCATGTAACTTTTGCAGAGAATTCAGAGTACTCGCTTTATCAGTTAAGATTTGGATGCAAGTAACAGAAGACAATTTCCACTTATTTAAGGTGGAAACAGGAAGGTAATAAGAGGCCACTGTGCTTCCTCAGAGAAGTCAATGACAGGTGCTTCCATCCACTACCAGAAAGCAGAAAACCAGAAAGTGGAAAGGAATTATTGTCTCTCACCATGTCTTGCATCATTTGTCTCTTCAAGCAACTAGGTTTTCCCGACCACAGGTGGAAGATGGTCACTCTACAGCTTTTATGCTTACACTCAAAAGATATGCTAGTATTGAACTAAAATATCTCAGTCTTATTTCCAGGAGAGGAAACCTAATTAACTTGTATTGACCCAACTCTGGTCCAGTCACCCATAGCCATCTCTCAGTTTTTCCTACCTCCATGGCAATCTTATCTTCTGTTTATATTTTGAGTTGTGAATTCCTCAGGTTTCCTTTCTCCATCTAACTGATATCTCTCAATCTTTCAGAAATATCTCACAAGTTTCTGTTCCACTGATAGTATTCTTCCTGGTCATCCATTGTGTTCTTGGAAGTATCTCCTTTATATCATTTCAAAGGAATTCTGTTCCAGTGAAGTGAATTTGAATAACCTGTCTTCCCCCTTAACATAATCATCCTATTTTCCCCATCTATTCCCCTTCATTGTAACACTTCCTTTCCATCAGTCAGTCAGTTCAGTCGCCCAGTCATGTCCAACTCTTTGCAACCCCATGGACTGCAGCATGCCTCCCTGTCCATCACCAACTCCCAGAGTTTACTCAAATTCATAAANTATTTTCCCCATCTATTCCCCTTCATTGTAACACTTCCTTTCCATCAGTCAGTCAGTTCAGTCGCCCAGTCATGTCCAACTCTTTGCAACCCCATGGACTGCAGCATGCCTCCCTGTCCATCACCAACTCCCAGAGTTTACTCAAATTCATAAACATTGAGTCGGTGATGCCATCCAACCATCTCATCCTCTGTCATCCCCTTCTCCTCCTGCATTCAATCTTTCCCAGCATCAGGGTCTTTTCAAATGAGTCATTTCCTTTAATCTAATACTATATCAAAGCATATCTTCATGGATCTCACTTCCCAGATCAAGTCTTCAAAGACTTCCAATGGCTGAGAGTACAAATTCCCTATCCTAAAATTTAAGATAATTCATGATTTGGTGCAAATGACTCTTTCTGGAAAACTATGATTATTTGTCTTATTGAACCCAGTTCTCCCTTTTAGACAAAGTCCCCATTTGCTACTCTTCCCCCCAAATAGCCACCATATTCAAACTTTTCTGCTTCTGTAACTTTGCTTGTCTCCTCTGTGCCTTATTGCTCATGTTAGTTCTAAGCCCAGTGATCCTAATCCTACTGACTTTATAACACTCTGGGGAAAAAAAAAAAAAAAAACTAACATCCTCTTGAACCCCTCTTACCTTCTCAGGTCAATGTCATATCTCCTTTCTGATAAACCCATAGAGCACTGAACAAATCTTTCTTTTGAAATTTATTGCCTCATACTTTTTTAAAATATAAATTTATTTATTTTAATTGGAGGTTAATTGCTTTATAATATTGTATTGGTTTTGCCATACATCAACATGAATCCGCCACAGGTATACATGTGTTCCCCATCCTGACCTCTCCTCCCTCCTCCCTCCCCCTACCATCCCTCTGGGTCATCTCAGTGCACCAGCCCCAAGCATCCAGTATCATGCATCGAACCTGGACTGGTGATTTGTTTCATATATGATATTATACATGTTTTTGTGACTGATTAACATGTTATCTCTCTCATTAAATTGTAAGCAAATTTTAGGAAATTTCTTATTCATCTTTTGCATCATTTGGTAAAGAATCCGCCTGCAATGCAGGAAACTCAGGTTCAATCCCTGAGTGGGTAAGATCCCCTAGAGAAGGAAATGGCAACCCACTTCAGTATTCTTACCTGGAAAAATCCCATGGGCAGTGGAGCCTGGTGGGTTATAGTCCATGGGGTTGCAAAGAGTCAGACACAACTGAATGTACACACGCATAGAGCACTTACACATTATATCGTACAGAGCATTTACCCAAATAGAATTAAAGAAAGATGGAAGAAGGAAGTTAAGCCTTTGTTTAGACTTAACCCCTTTCTTACATTCTTTCAATACTTCTACTACATTGCATTGCCATACAACTTTATAATAAGCTATACTTCACCAAGGGCTTCCCCAGTAGCTCAGCGGTAATGAACTGCCTGCATTGCAGGGGACATGGGTTCAATCCTTGGGTTGGGAAGATCCCCTGGAGGAGGGCATGGCAATCCACTCCAGTATTCTTGCCTGGAGAATCTCATGGACAGAGGAGCCTAGCGGGCTACAGTCCATAGGGTCGCAAAGAGTCAGACGCGACTGAAGTGACTTAGCACATGCACACCCATACTTCACTAAACTTGTTTTACATATTGGAATCCTTATTTTAACCTTAATAAAACCAACATCCAGGTGTTTCACTTCTAGAATAGCTGCTTATCCAAAGAAAAATAATTCAGTAACTAAAAATAATTTCAATCCCAAATCCTTGATTGCTTTCTCACAAAGCACAAATATACAGTCCACAGCACCATAAAAAATATAAAAATTACTTTTCTCTTTCATCCATTTCCATAAAACCTCGCAGCTACTCCGGAACATCTCTATAGTCCCCACATCCTCTTCAAGCTCTTTCACTGTTTAGTTCAACACTGCTTTGCTTCCCTTAACATCCTCTATCCTGAGCCAGAGTTGGGTCAAGAGGTGTTAATCAGATTCCCTCTCCTAGAAATTTGGAAGTAACACAGAGACATTTTAGTTCAATACAAGCAGATCTTTTGAATGCAAATATATTTCACTTGTCATGGGAGAAGCCTATTTGACAACAGAGAACTCTCCTCCAATAAGAAAGAACACCTCTACAGAATGTAAGAAAGAACTGGGCAGGGGAATGGATTGATAATTACAAAATTCTCTTAGCCAAGGAAGCATGAAATCTTTTAACAGCATAAATCTAACATTGACACTAAGACCACTATCAAAAAGTCTCACTTAAACTTCCTCTTCATCTTTTACCTTTTAGGAAGAGCTTTAAAATGCCTAAATAAAATACAGAACATCAAAACATGTAAACAAGCACCAAATTTCAGAGCTCAAGGGTATTTCAATGCAAACTGATGGAGGCAGGAAAGGCATCTTAAAAGAGAATGAAATTCTGATAGGGTTTAATTTTTTTTTTTTTTTAGTCCAGGAAGCCTTCCAAGTGAGTTCAACTGGCTCACCTGAAAAGTTCTCCCCAGGAAAGACTGGACTTTTTTTTTTTTTTTTTAATATCCCAGGGTGTCTCATTGCCTTAGTCCAAAAGCTCTGGCATTACACACAAAAGCCTGAGATGCTATGATAAATGCCAGGGCACCGAGGAAGCCCCCTTGCTCCTACCCCTGTGTCAGGGCACCTCCTTCACTGTGGGCTCACCCCTGCAGGAAGCCAGCCTCTCAGCCCGTGTGTGCTCTTACACAACTGACCCTTTTTAGCTCATCCAGTTGTCTAACGCACATGCTTTTTTTTTTTTTAATTATTCCCCTCAAAAGCTTTCTATTCTTATACTTTTTTACTTTTAGCATGTTAGTTATTTCCTGTGCTTAATTTTTAATCTCATCTACTTTCATACTTTTAACTTTTTAGCCAATCCCCTCTATCTTAATCTTTTATCTCTTTTACTTTCATGATTTTAACCTTTTTTCTCATTGGCCTATAGCCTTTTCTCATTTATTTTAAATCTCACCCACTTTATCTTTTTATTATTTTTTTAATGTTTAACCTTTCATCTTTATTTGGCATTTCATTCTTTCATACTTTTAACTTCTGTTTCCTCTGTCTTCATTTTCTTATTTCTCTGATCTTGCTCCCAATTTATGTCTTCTGAATATCTATGCTTCTTCATAAAATAATGACAGTTCCCTTTTCTTCCTGTTCTACCTTTCTATTTTAAATTTTTTTTTTCTTTTCACAATGACTGGTAAGAGGTAAAGCCAAAAGACTGTTGTCACCATAACAGGGAAGATCAGAGACTTTCTACTTATTCAACTCCAGATCTCCCTCCAACCTGCTCCCCAACCCCACCTGCACCCAATGAACTTTCTAGTTCTATTTACAATGAGTCCCAGAAAATCTCACCTGAAAAAATAAAAAAGCCAATGAGGTAACACTTCCTAGGGCTCTAATTTCCACCCAGTCGGTCCACTTAACTTTCTAGAACTATGTAGGTCCTTGCCCCTTGATCTATCCGGGTTATATACGAGGCTCTGTAATCATTACTGCTGTTGTTTGGTGGGTGTAAAAGAGGTGCACTGAGAGGCTCATTGGATGTCCTTGCTAAGATAAGAGGAGGGCTTAACATGGGGATAACTCATTTGAGGACAGTACCCTGCCTCCCCCTTCCAGCCAGTAAAACATTTTCTTTGTTTGTCTTTAAATTCATGAAGATGTGCAGAAAGCCAAAATACAGATATACAGGAAAAAAAAAAAAATGATGGGCAGAAAGGGTGAGTGGGCAACAAACTGGGAGAGGGAAAAATGGCTTTATTAATTTTAAGGCAAAACATGTCACAAGTATGCCATGAGGGTGTAGATAATGGTAAGCAAGAATCTCTGTAGGAAGAACTCACCATATGATGCCCTGAACTACTTCAGTGCCCAGGGCTTCTGAGCTATGGAGCCTCCTAACCAACCAACACATTCAGGAGGAGACCCACTGGGAGGACTGGCCAGAGGGTGGAGGGGGGCGGGTACTGGCCTCATGAGTTATCCCCATGTTAATTAAGCCCACCTCTTATCTTAGCAAGGACATCCGATGAGCCCCTCAGTGCACCTCCCAGGCTTCCACTTCTTCACTTATTAGGGAAAAGTTAGTCTTATTTGACATTTTTACAAACAGGGATACTTTGCATAAACATTCAATTATTGTTAATTTGCTAGGACCTGTATTGAGAAATGAAGGCAATGGCAACCCATTCCAGTACTCTTGCCTGGAAAATCTCATGGACAGAGAGCCTGGTAGGCTACAGTCCATGGGGTCACAAAGAGCTGGAAGCGATTGTGAGATTTNGACCCACTGGGAGGACTGGCCAGAGGGTGGAGGGGGGCGGGTACTGGCCTCATGAGTTATCCCCATGTTAATTAAGCCCACCTCTTATCTTAGCAAGGACATCCGATGAGCCCCTCAGTGCACCTCCCAGGCTTCCACTTCTTCACTTATTAGCGAAAAGTTAGTCTTATTTGACATTTTTACAAACAGGGATACTTTGCATAAACATTCAATTGTTGTTAATTTGCTAGGACCTGTATTGAGAAATGGAGAAGGCAATGGCAACCCATTCCAGTACTCTTGCCTGGAAAATCTCATGGACAGAGAGCCTAGTAGGCTGCAGTCCATGGGGTCACAAAGAGCTGGATGCGATTGTGAGATTTCACTTTCACTTTTCACTTGCATGCATTGGAGAAGGAAACTGGCAACCCACTCCAGTGTTCTTCCTTGGAGAATCTCAGGGATGGTGGAGCCTGGTGGGCTGCCGTCTATGAGGTCACACAGAGTCGGGTACGACTGAAGTGACTTAGCAGTAGCAGCAGCAATATTGAGAAAACAGACCATCCCAGAATATCAAAATCTATGAGAAAAGTGAGGCCCAATTACTCCCAGACTGTGGGCCTAGTATCTTCTTCGAGAGCAACTGTCAGAGAACAAGGATATATCTGCCATTGGACTTCAGGACTCCTCTCTCTGCTTCTTCAAGGGAGAACAGGATGCAATTCTAGAAATGATTTAACTCAATAGTTGTCTTAGCAATAATGGCAATATTCTTGATTTCATGTATTTCTTTTCTATCAGAATTCTTGCCTTGTACCCACCACTGAGGGGCAATTTTCCCATCAGTGGGCCCTACTTCACTGATACATTGAAGTTGGCCTACATTCAATGATAAAAAACCTGATTGATTATACTGTAATTTCTAACCAGCCTCATGCATTCACATTCCTAGACTTTTCCTGAAAAACTGGATCCTCTAGTGACACTCACCAGCTGCTTGATATCATTCTCCACAGTCTTTGAAAGTGCTTGATTGGCTGCCTCCTTAGTAAAAAGTCTCAATTCAGAAAACAAACAGATAACATATTTCCAGAACCCATTTAGATATATTCTGCCTTGGCCAAGACAATCTTGGCTATCAGAGAAGAAACTTTCAGTGGTAGCATTCAGCACACACTAAGATGTATTTCCTTAAATCTTCAGTATAATAACTAAAGCTTTCTTCCTGATATTGGAATCCCAAGAGTAAAAACAGTAATAGTTGACATTTTTGATATTTTAAAATTATTTCCCTATAAAATATATGAATTTCAAAGCATCTATATCCCCACATTCCAAGTTTTATCTTTTCATGCAAAGCACACAAAGTACAATTTCAGGTCACTCATTGAGTCCACTAATTCAGAGGATCATAAATTCTTTTCAACCTGAATTTGCTTTCCTGTCTTGAGATTCACTGTGAAATTGGGTGTTTCTTTGATTAACTTTCTGATATTTACTTGACCCACCTGGGGGGATGAAAAATATCAATACTTGAAGGAAGTCCAATGCAACCCTATCAGAAACATCAGAAAATAGATGGCTTTCTTTTGAACTTCCTTTTTGGGACAATTATAATCAACTTAAATAGAAAACTTCTGACCAAATATATCAATGAACAGAACCTGGGGATGCTGAGTGGTGGCACATGGTTGAAAATTCACCCATCTTTACCTTGGAAATAAGTATCACATATTGTATCTGAGTTGGTTATCTTTTTCTATTACCATTCTTATGAATGTTGCTACAACTTAAGTGTCAATTCTTATCGTAAACATCTACATTTAGGCAGCAAATATGCAGGGACTTGTTCCCATCTGCCTTCATGTACTTTTTTCATGTGATCACTTTCCTCTCTATTCCTTTTTTTAATCTATGCATTTAGTACTTAGTTTTCTATTATTAATTTTTATTGGGGTATAGTTACTTAACAATGTTGAGTTATTTTATACTGTACAGGAAGATGAATCAGTTATGCATATACATATCTCTCCTCTTTTTTAAATTTCCTTCCCATTTAGGTCACCACAGAGCAATGAGTAGACTTCCCTGTGCTATACAGTAAATTCTCATTAGTTATCTATTTTATACATAGTAGTAGTATAGATATCAGACCCAATCTCCCAGTTCATCCCCCTCCTCTTCCCCACCTTGGAATCTATTAAGTTTGCTCTCCACACCTGTGTCTATTTCTACTTTGCAATTAGCTTTATTTTGTAACATTTATGAAAAAGGTAAATCTCATCTGTTTGTTAGTTGCTCAGTCATGTCTGACTCTTTACAACCCCATGGACTTTAGCCTGCCAGGCTCCTCTGTCCATGGGATTCTCCAAGCAAGAATACTGGAGTGGGTTGCCATGCCCTCCTCTAGGGGATCTTCCTGACTCAGGGGTCAAACCCAGGTCTCCCACATTGCAGGCAGATTCTTTATAATCTGAGCCACGAGGAAAGCCTGTAAATCTTATCTAGAACAAGTTAAATAATAATAAAGAGGGAGACAGTCTTTAAAAGTTATGGAAATGTAATTATCTGTAGTATCAAACACCAAGAAATCAGTAAATATTTTTGAGAATGGTAGTTACAGTAGTTATGTGGTTGAAGTAGAGCTTGTATACAGTTAATGCATATGGTTGAGACAGACTGATTATAGGATTACCAGTTATGAAATGACTGCAGTCCCTTAAACTGTGGGTAATGAGGAAACAGAATAACAAGGACTGAAAGAGGCCACACCAAGGAAGAATCTGTCATGCTTGGTTACTATATATTAGTTATAAGGAGAACTCAGTTATATTGTTACCAGAACTTGGTCAGCATACATAATCCCTCAAAACCTGTTGTTTTTTCCTTTGAAGGATAATTGCTTCACAAAATTTTGTTGTTTTCTGTCAAACCCCAACCTGAATCAGCCATAGGTATACATATATCCACTCCCTTTTAAACCTCCCTTTCATCTCCCTCCCCATCCCACCCCTCTAGGTTGATACAGAACCCCTGTTTGAGCTTCTTAGCCATACAGCAAATTCTCGTTGGCTATCTATTTTACATATTACGATGTATGTTTCCATGTTACTTTTTCCACACATCTCACCCTCTCCTCCCCTCGTCCCAAGTCCACAAGTCTATTCTCTAGGTCTGTTTCTCCAGTGCTGCCCTGTAAGTGAATTCTTCAGTACCATTCCTCTAGATTACATATATATGTGCTAGAATATGATATTTATCTTTCTTTTTCTGACTTACTTCGCTCTCTATAATAGGTTCTATGTTCATCAGTCTCATTGGAACTGACTCAAAGGCATTTCTTTTCATGGCTGAGTAATATCCCACTGTGTATATGTACCACAACTTCTTTAGCCATTCATCTGTCGATGGACATCTAGGTTGCTTCCATGTTATAGCTACCATAAATGGTGCTGCAGTGAACAATGGGATACATGTGTCTCTTTCGATTTTGGTTTCCTCAGGGTATATGCCTAGGAGTGGGATTCCTGGGGCATATGGTAGTTTTATTCCTAGTTTTTAAAGGAATCTCCACACCATCTTCCATAGTGGCTATATCAATTTACATTCCCACCAATGGTGCAAGAGCATTCCCTTTTCTCCACACCCTCTCCAACATTTATCGTTTGTAGACTTCTTGATGAGGGCCATTCTGACAGGTGTGAGGTGATATCTCATTGTAGTTTTGATTTGCATTTCTCTAATAATGAGCAATGTTGAGCATCTTTTCATGTGTTTGTTAGCCACCTGTATATCTTCTTTGGAGAAATGTCTGTCTAGGTCTTTTTCCCACTTTGATTGGGTTGTTTGTTTCTCTAGTATTGAGTTGTATGAACTGCTTTTATATTTGGGAAATTAATCCTTTGTCAGCTGTTTCATTTGCTATTATTTTCTCCCATTCTGAGGGCTGTCTTTTCACCTTGCTTATAGTTTCTTTTGTTGTGGCAAAAGCTTTTAAGTTTAATCAGGTCCCACTTGTTTACTTTTGTTTTTATTTCCATTACTGTAGGAGGTGGGTCATAGAGGGTCTTGCTCTGATTGATGTCATCGAGTGTTCTGTCTATGTTTTCCTCTCAGAGTTTTATAGTTTCTGGTCTTACATTTAGGTCTTTAATCCATTTTGAGTTTATCTTTGTGTATGGTGNCAGTGAAGGGCGACTGCGGCACACAGCATGGAACTCGTCACTAGCCAACCGTGGAACACAGCCCAGACTTTGGCACAGGGTGACCACAGCATACAGGCCGGACTTCGATGCAGGGCGGCTGCGGCACGCAACCAGAAATTCAGTGAAGGGCAACCGCAGCACACATCACGGACCTTAAGACAAGGCGACCCTGGATCACAGCACAGAGGTCGGTAGATGTTCAGTGTGGCACACACCCAGGATTTCATAGCAGTGTGACCACAGCACACAGGTCGGACCTCGGCTCAGGTGACTGCGGCACACAGCCCGGACCTCGGCACAGGGCGATTGCAGCACACAGCCTAGAAATCTGTGCAGGGCTAGCGTGGCACAGTGCTCGGAACACTTCGCTAACCAACCCCGAACACAGCCCGGACCTCGGCACAAGGCAATGGTGGCACACAGCCCGAAATTCAGTGAAGGGCAACTGTGACACACAGATCGGAAATCATCACCAGCCAACCGCGGATCACAGCCCGGACCTTGGCACAGGGCGACTGCGGCACACAGCCCGAACATCGGCACAGGGTTACCGCAGCACACAGCCCAAACCTCTGTGAAGGGCGACCGCAGAACACAGCCCAGAAATCTGTGCAGGGCTACCGTGGCGCAGAGCATGGAACTCGTCGCTAGCCGATGGCGGAACAGAGCCCGGACCTCGGAGCAGGGTTACTAAGGCAAACAGGCCGGACCTTGTCACAGGGCGAGCGAGGCACACTGCCCAGACCTCCGCGAAGGGCGACCGAGACCCACAACCCGAAACTCAGTGAAGGGTGACAGAGTCACACAGCCTGGAACTCGTCGCTAGCCAACCACGGAACACAGTCCGGATTTCAGAGCAGGGTGACCGTTGCACTCAGGCCGGACCTCAGCACAGTGCGACAGCGGCACTTATGCTGGACCTCAGCGCAGGGCGACTGTGGCACACAGGCCGGACATCGGCTCAGGGGGACCACGGCACACAGCCCGGACTTTTGGANCATAGACGGCAGCCACCAGGCTCCCCCGTCCCTGGGATTCTCCAGGCAAGAACACTGGAGTGGGCTGCCATTTCATTCTCCAGTGCTTGAGAGTGAAAAGTGAAAGTGAAGTTGCTCAGTCGTGTCCGACTTCGCGATCCCATGGACTGCAGCCCACCAGGCTCCTCCGTCCATGGGATTTTCCAAGCAAGAGTACTAGAGTGGGGTGCCATTGCCTTCTCCGTGTGCAGTGTATAGACAAGGTTCAATGACAAAAGTCAAAAGTGGTTTGTGATGTCTTGTGCTAGAGATTTCTTGCTGGACGATGCTCCAAGGTCAAGGAGACCGGTTGAAGCTGACAGCACTCAAATTGAGACATTCATTGAGAACAGTCAAAGTTACACCACAGGGGAGATAGCCAGCATACTCAAAGTATCCCTGAAAAGCATTTGCATCAGCTCTGTATGTTAATCACTTTGATGTTTGGGTTTCACTTAAGCAAAAAAACCCTTCTTGACAGAATTTCCACACATGATTCTCTATTGAAACATAACGAAAATGTTCCATTTTTGAAACTAATTGTGACAAGTGATGAAAAGTGGATATTGTACAATAATGTGGAATGGAAGAGATCATGGGACAAGCCAAGTGAACCACCACCAACCACACCAAAGGCAGGTTTTCATCCAAAGAAGGTAATGTTGTGAATATGGTGGAATTGGAAGGGAGCCAATGGCATCCCACTCCAGTACTCTTGCCTGGTGAGTCAGACACGACTGAGTGACTTCACTTTCACTTTTCACTTTCATGCACTGGAGAAAGAAATGGCAACTCACTCCAGTGTTCTTGCCTNTGAATATGGTGGAATTGGAAGGGAGCCAATGGCATCCCACTCCAGTACTCTTGCCTGGTGAGTCAGACACGACTGAGTGACTTCACTTTCACTTTTCACTTTCATGCACTGGAGAAAGAAATGGCAACTCACTCCAGTGTTCTTGCCTGGAGAATCCCAGGGATGGGGGGCTGCCATCTGTGGGGTTGCACAGAGTCGGACACGACTGAAGCGACTTAGCAGCAGCAGCCGCCTCTATTTTGAGCTCCTTCCAGAAAGCCAAACAATTAATTCCAACAAGTACACTCCCAGTTAGACCAACTGAGAACATCACTCCATGAAAAGCATCGAGATTAGTCAACAGAAAAGGCATACTCCTCCATCAGGATATCGCAAGACCACATGTTTCTTTGATGACCAGGGAAAAACCGTTACAGCTTGGCTGGGAAGTTCTGATTCATCTGCTGTATCAAGCAGACATGGTGTCTTTGGGTGTCCCTTTATTTTGATCTTTGCAAAATTCTCTTAAAGGAAAAACAATTTCAATTCTCTGGAAAATGATTCTTTGCTCAAAAAGATAAGTTTGGGGAAGATTTTGGAATTATGAAGTTGGCTGAAAAATGGCAGAAGTGATGGAACAAAACAAAGTTCTTGATGAAAATGAAAAATGTGTCTCTTATTTTTACTTAAAAACCAAAGGAATATTTTGGCCAGTCCAGTATTTCTGTGCAAAGCTGTGAGGCTGACAAAAGCTTTGTGGGCTCTTCACTTCTCAGTAAGAAAATGTTGCAGACCAAAGCCCCATCTCGTGAGGCGGTGAGGGCGGGCAGCTCACGCGCACAGGCTGCTTCCCGGTAGTTACTGACACCTACGAGCGGCCGGAGAACCCGGGAACTCGACCTTCTACTGAACTTGTGAGGCCTGTGATACAGAGATTGTGGGAAAGACTGACATGGCAGTTGAGGTGGTGAGAACGGCCCTGGACGTCGGCAGCTTTATGTCACGTGTCCAGTCAAGACCCCAGGCTGAAAGGAACTCAGGGAGCCTGGAAGGCATTTTCTCTTCTTCTGTGGGCGTGTGTCTTTCACACTCAAGAGCAGATGTGCATCTCAAAGACTTTAGTTAACTGGATGTCATCTTCCTTAGTGAGTACATACCTTTAGTTCTAGGAAGACTTAGAGTTGACTCGACTATGTTTACAGGAACAGAAATCACAGTACTAATATTTTTGTGTTAAGAAATGTGTGAACATTTGGTATTGTAAATGTGTTATTTCAAATAATTTAGTCTATTAATGCAACAGCTTTATGATTTCGTCTTAGAATTTGCAGTTAAAAATTGAGACATAATATTTCAGTTTTGTGACCTGTCTTAGATCCACGTCTTATAATCAAGTGTGATACTGGACAGTCTAAGAAAACTTTAGGACATCATGTATTTAACTTATTAGATTTTAAGAATTATTTCATTCTCAGAGAGATTTTATTTGTTAAACCAGACAAAGTACTTAAAAGCACAATAAACAATATGTTAAATTTACAAGTGTCATTTACAACATTTCATTAATCAGGGACAATCATTTTTTAAAGAATTCTTAGAAGTACTTTGCAAAATTTGCTCTACTTATAAATATAATCTTAATAATTAATGCCTAACAATTTTCATTTTGAAGCTTTCCTAAATTAAACAACTAAAAATAACAAAATATATACCCTTACTAATCTTTTATCCAATCAAAGCATAGAAAAAACTTATATCACCAGGAAAGAAACTGCACAGGTTAGGCTTAGTGCATTTTGATGTTTTGACATTTTCTCTCTCTCTGCTTCTTTCCCTTAGTCCCGCTTTCTTTTTCTTATCTTCTTCCTCACACAATATATATTACAGCCTTACTGATAAAATATATATGTATTTTAAAAAATTAAGACATCATTCTCCATGTTCTTTGTGTAGTTCCGGGCTGTGTGCATTTACATGAGAAGAGACAATGGAATCTTGAACTTAAGGGTCAAACTCAATGTGCTACTTTTTGTGTGGTGTAAAGAAATTTTGTACATTTCTTATACACATGTATCAAAACTTATCCCTTATAAATGTGGAGTGAACACCTTAATAAATCAATTTAAAGTTAGCCTACAGAAGGATAGACGTGAAAAGTGAAAGCTGCTCAGTCCTCTCCGACTCTTTGCGACCGCATAGACTATACAGTCCATGGAATTCTCCAGGCCAGAATACTGGAGTGGAGAGCCTTTCCCTTCTTCAGGGGATCTTCCTGACCCTGGGATGGAACCCAGGTCTCCCGCATTGCAGGCGGATTCTTTACCAGCTGAGCCACAAGGGAAACCCAAGAATACTGGAATGGGTGGCCTATCCCTTCTCCAGGGGATCTTCCTGACCCAGGAATCGTACTGGGGTTTCCTGCATTGCAGGCGGATTCTTTTACAACTGAGCTATGACTGACTTGCAAGCATAAGGCACTGTGGTTTGGGGTTTTGATGGATGATTCATGTGTGCATGAGGCTATATGCATGCGTTGCACTCTTTCCTCCAAGACCTCCATTGATCACTTCATTATTACAGATGGAAGTTGCTTAAAATGCTGTGCATGCAGCTGTGTATGCAAAGCTTACTAATCGTGCTTCTTCAGGTTAAGTGATGGCAGATTACATGAAGTGGGTGTTATTAACCATACGGATACAAGGCACGAATATAATTCTCCTTATCTAAACCGACAGCAAAATACATCAACCCTGCTTTCCATAGAACTTGTAGTCTGAGAAAAGACTAGTTGTTGCTTCTAAAGACAAGGGAGAAAGGGAACAACTATGACATTCTCGCTGCCTTTTTCTCAAAAACGACTGTCACTTAAAGAGCTGATTTGTTTAGTATAATGTGAAACTAATTGTGCTTTCCTTCTGTTGAACAGTGGGTAATTTATCTACTGGCTGTATAGGCGCTTGGATGCTTTTAAAGTAAATTCTCCTGATGATGAATGCCTTTTCAACTCTTAGTGTCTCCTATTTCTGAAAAACAAGAAGAAGAGCCACTGATATGGGCTTAGTTTGTATTGAACCAAGCAATTTACTTCTATTCAACAAAGTTGAAAAGGAGAGTATTAATCTACAGGGAAAGTGCATTTAATTTTGAACCTCATCAATTAATATATTTGAAATAAAATAAGTACAGCAATATATTGAATAAATACACCTTATTTAGAACTCTACCACAAAAACATACTTTAAAGAAAGAGTCTTTCTTTCATGTCAGAAATGCTTCTGTTAACTTTTTTGAATTGAGATTTATAATAAATAAATATAATCTGTATTTCTATAAAAACAAAAAAGTTAAAAGAAAAATGTGAGTAATGGAAGCTATATACCATTTTATGGAAAAGCAGCTCTCATGAGCAGGAATAATCTATATTTTTGTCACCACTAATCATGTTTACTGAGTAATTATTCACCCATCCACTTTTTATAAACAATGTGAAGACATCTGGCTTTTACAAATCCCTTATCACAATTGGAATCCAATTCAATCCAAATTTCTAAATAATATAAACAGAATCCCAGCAGTGACTGTTTATTACAAATTGCAAGTTAGCTTCTATTGATACACTCTGAGGCCAAAATTGCATCATACTTTGAAGTGAAAGAACCACAGCAGAAGGTCCATAATCAGATGAAGACCGAGAGGGTAGAGACTCACTGCTGTGTCTACAAACGAACGCAACCGCTCTACTGTGTGAGTCTTGGAGGCTGACCGCCTCTAATCCTGGCAGTGGGGACTGAGCAGGGTGATTAAAGAGTCAACTCAGAAATCCCACTAGGGGACTAAAGGCAGAAAGGGAGTTTGAAGGGAGTTTGAGAGACGTTACAAGCTTGTACAGTCGTTCTGGTGGGAGCTCTGCTTCAGCTGTGTAACTACCGTCAAGCATTTCAGTTGGGTGCAACTGGTGACCGACCTT
The DNA here is from genome assembly GCA_006410875.1 of Neotragus pygmaeus. NCBI lineage: Eukaryota > Metazoa > Chordata > Mammalia > Artiodactyla > Bovidae > Neotragus > Neotragus pygmaeus. The sequence continues at coordinate 131,242 of SJYV01056322.1, read as the reverse complement.
TAGTGCACATTAACGCCCATGCTTCTCGGGGAGTCGGCACTCCGAGGGCCGACCGTCTTCTGGATGTGCTACCCGGTCCTCTTACTGCTTCTTTCCTGTCTCCGTCCCACTTCCTTCATCCTTATTTTTACCTCCAATCCCTAACAGTTCAGCTGTATAATCCACACTCATTGTTCTGTCCATATTCCCATATCTTTATCGTATGCTCCGTCATTCAACATTCATCAAATAATATGACCGTGAGACAAAACCCTAGCTGTTTATATTACAGTGGTTCACAAATATCCAGATCCTTGGGCTTTATTTCAGAGAAGGCGATGGCACCCCACTCCAGTACTCTTGCCTGGAAAATCTCATGGACAGAGGAGCCTGGTGGGNAGTCACTTGAGGCCATCAGACTCACAAAAGGACAACGGGACCATTTCCAGAACAAAAGGGGACACGGTCCGCGCCGGCACAATAGCAGCTGTGAGGGCCTGGCGGGCGGACGGCCCCGCGTCCAGACGAGGTCCGCGGCCTCAGAAGCCCGGTGGCCGCCTCGTGGCCCCTTCCCCTCATCCACGCCACTCTTGTGACTGGTGAGCCTGCTGGGTCTCTGGTCCCCACCTTGAAAGCACCCGCATTTGGTTTCCATCAGGAAAAGGGACCATGTCCAATCCCCACCTCAACCCGACCTGAAATCCTAACGTGGCCTCAGGAGCTGGCGTGCGGTGGGGCGCTGTCGCCTCTGATTCCTGGGTTAGCTGGAGACCCTTCTCCTCAAGGCCGAGTTACCAGCGGGACAGGGCCAGTTCGCCTCCCTGGGCCGGCTGTCCTCCTCCTGCCAGTTCGGGAGGTGGCTGTGGCCTTGTCTGTTCTTACTCCTGTGGGGCAGGGGGCCATGTCCTCCAGGATCCTTGAGGGGTGAGTGCGCCTCCTGTCGATCCCACGGAGGCTGTTAGGTTCGGTTCAGTTGCTCAGTCCTGCTGGACTCTTTGTGACCCCACGGACTGTAGCCCCCAGGCTCCTCTGTCCATAGGATCCTCCCCGCAAGAATACTGGGTAGCCATGCCCTTTTCTAGGAGATCTTCCCGGCCCAGGGATGGAGCCTGCATCTCTTTTGTCTCCTGCACGGGGGAGAAGGGTGGTGGGTGATCTCGCGCTCTCGCAGGACTGGCTGTTTTGCTCGTGCTCAAGCGCGTTTCCAACTCTGCAAACGTTCAGGAGGAGCCGTTATACCAGCCTCCCTAGTAGATAGCGCCGAGGCTCCCAGACACCAAGGGACCCTGGATTTTTATCTCATATAAATGAACGTGATATTTAGGAGATGCACACACGTTATCATCTGTAGTTGGCTTGCAATCTGGCCCAGCNCCCCCTCCCTCTACGTCCAGGCATCTGCCCTCCTTCAGCCTCTCAGAGCCCCCACTGGACTATGTCAGGAGCAACAGACAATGGGATCTGATCTTCCCTTCACTTTTATATGTCTGGCTCCTAGTTGGTGTCAGGACTTACAGGGACTGTGTGTGCTGTGCTCAGCTGTTTCAGTCCTACTCTTTGGGACCTCACGGACTGTAGCCCACCAGGCTCCTCTGTCCATGAGATTCTTTAGGCAAGAATACTGGAGTGGGTTGTCATGCCCTCTTCCAGGCCAGGGATCTTTCCAACCCAGGGATCAAACTCACATCTCCTACCTTGGTAGGCGGCTTCTTTACTGCTGAGCTGCTGGGGGAGCTCTTACAGCAGTTAATATTTGCCAAAATGAGAGGGTTTGGCCTGTTTCTGGTCTGGTTCTGCCTTGGCTTCATAAGGACTCAGAGCCTGGCACCCTGTGGTCTCAGATCAGAAAACCGACCTTAGAAACAGATTTCAGTTCTCAGTGGGCTTAAGAGCAGAAGGGAGTGGGTGATGGAGTCAGAGACCCTGAGCTCACAAGACTAGCTCTGGACCCCCTGTGACCTTGTGAGACTCCCTATGCCTCAGTGGAATGGGGCTAATGCCAGTTTCTGCACCTAAGGGGGTTGCAAGAATGAAAGGACAACAAATATGTAAAGCGCTGGGCGTGTAATGACCAGGTAAGAAAACGTGGCTCTTACCATTTGATTGTTCTTTCTGCTCTTGTCCCTCCCTGCTGTCTCTCTTTGACCCTTCAGTCTGGCCCAGGCTGACTCCACCCTCTACTTCCCACCTTCCTGGGGACTATATCTGATGTGAGTCCCATGGATCCTGGAAGCCTCTGGGCCCTGTCCCAGCTCCTGGCCCTTTGGGTCTGAAGTACGCGTGTTGACCCAGCACGGGTGCTACCTGGTAGTGGGGAGGGGCAGCAGGGTTGGTGTTCCAGCAGTGTCTCTGCCTAGGAGCTGGCATCGGGCAGACCTCCTGAGGGCACGTGGGCTCCTCCGGCTGCTGTGGCCCGGGGAGAGCTGCCCCAATTCTTCTGGCCTCTGCTGTACGGACGGAAGGGCCGCCTTCCCGTCCCCGTGTGTCGAGTGGCCCACCTGCCTGTTACTGTGGCTCAGCTCAGGTGGGACGACATTCCTAAACCTCCAACCTTTCAGCCCAGAGGGGGGTGTTGCTGGGGAGGGTCAGTGAGTGGCACAGGGGAAGGCCTTTCTCCTAAGGTGAACAATGGGTTTGGATTGAAGTCCTCCCCCAGTCCCGAGGGCCGTCTCAATTTCTTGACCTGAGCCCAAGCATGACCTGACTCTGCCCCCGGGGGAAGCGGGTATCTTTGCTCCATCACAGTCTTCATTCATGCTCATTTAGCGATACGGGACGTGCCTGCTCCCGTGAGGCAGGTGAAGCTTATTGTCAACACCCTTTCTGCATCCTTATCTTTGGTTGTAGGAGAAAGATTCTGTCTGCCATTCAAGGGGTGCAGAGAGCCGTCAGTAGGAGGGGAGGGGCTTATAGTCCTAGAGGCCTCTGGCGGCAAATGATCCAGAAACATGTTTACAGGGAGGTCTAAGACCTTGGGGCCAAAGCATTCAGGGGACCAAGGAATATTTGCATAAAGCTTCAGGAGATCATCAGCCACTTTCTAAGCACAGCTGCCCCTGATGGGGCCCGAGGAAAAAGAATTCCCACTGCTTAACTGATTTGCCTAAGATTCTAATGTTTAGAGCCTGGAGTTAGTCTCAGGCTTTCATCTCCACAGAATAGATTTGAGATTGAAGGCTCTAAAATGCAAACTCCTGAAATATAATCCGTACTCCGTCTTTCCTCCTGCCCTTGCTTTTCTCCCTTCCATCAAGTATTTAATGAGTATATGCTAAGTGCCAGGCACTATAGGTGCTGAGAATTTAATGAGGAAAAAAACCCACCATTCTTTTCGTGGAGTTTACTTTGACAGAAGTTCTCAGTGGCCTGGAGAATCCCATGGACAGAGGAGCCTGGCAGGCTACAGGAGTCAGACTTAGCACTGTCTTTGTTTCTTCTCAGTGCAGGGAGGGAGCCCCTAAGAATTCCATTTGGAAAAGTAAAAGTACTTTCCAACAAAATTTCACATTTTCATTTCACAATTTACATTTACCTTATTCAGAATGCTAAATTATTTTTTAACTGTCGAATAGTGAAAAGGTTTCTCGTTGTGATTTTCATTCGCATTTCTCTGATTATTAATGTGCTGAAGCATAATTTCCACAGGTGTGCCAGCCATTCCTGTGCCATCTGTGAAGTGCCAAGGTGAGGTTCTGATCCTTTCTTAAAATTGTTTTGCACTGATATGTAGAGTGCTGTTAGCAATCTGGATAAAATATGTTGCAAAATATTCTTCCAGTTCCGTGGGTTTCTTCTCACTCTCAATTCTGTAGATGAAAAGAAAGCATTTATTATTTTACAACTTTATTGAGGTATAACTGAAGACCAAAACTCACACATATTTAATGTATACAATTTTGATACACCACCATAGCATCATGAGAATCAAAGTAGTAAACATATCTATCACCTCCAAAAGTTTCTTTATGCACCTGTGTGTGTGTGTATATATATTTAAGAACAGTCAACAGGAGATTTATCATCTTAAAATGCTTTTTGGTGTACACATTGTATTGTTGAACTTGTTCATCTTGTATAACTTTAGCTTTATATCCCCTGAACAACTCCTTAATCTCCACAACCCCTCCCCTGGTAACCACCTTTCTGTTTTATGCTTCTGTACTTTTGACTATTTTAGATAACTCATCTATAAGTGGAGTCATGTAGTATTTGTCCTTCTGTGACTGGCTTATTTTACTGAGCATAATATCCTCCAGATTTATCCACATTGTTGCAAACTGTAGCCTTTCCTCAGTTTTTAAGACTGAATAATGTTTTCTGTATTGATTTGGCTGCATCAGGTCTCACCTGTGACATGCAGGATCTTTTGTTACAGCACAGAGACTCTCTAACTGTGGCGTGTGTGCTTAGGTACTCCGAGGAACGTGAGATCTTTGTTCCTTGACCAGGGGTTGAACCTGAGTCACTTGCACTGAAAGGGGAATTCTTAACAGGGGAGTCCCAAGACTGAATAATATTCCACTGTATATGTATATCACAGTTTCTTTATTGATTTGTTGGTGGACATTTGCATTGTTTCCATATTTTGGCAATTGCGAATAATGCCTCAATGAACATGGGAGTGCAGATATTTCTTGAAGATCCCAATTTTAAATCTCTTGGATATTTACTCAGAAATGGGGCTGCTGAGTCATATGGATAATTCTATTTTTAAGTTTCTGGGGAATTTCAAAATTGTTCTCCATAGCTGTGCCATGCTACATTTCCACCAAGAGTCCAGGAGAAATTGAGTCAGAACTCCAGATGGCTCTCCTGAGGTTTCCCTTGAGCTCTCATTTAACATAATTTCTTTTTATTTGTAAATGTGTTCATTCTCAGGCTTTCCTGGCAGCTCAGCAGTAAAGAATCCACCTGTAAAACAGGAACCACAGGAGACGTGGGTTTGATCCCTCGGTCAGGAAGATCCTTTGGAGGGGGGTATGGCAATCCTCTCCGATATTCTTGCCTGCAGAATCCTATGGACAGAGGAGACTGCCGGGCTGCAGTCTATAAGGTCACAAAGAGTCAGACACTATTAAAGTGACTTTAGCATGTATGCATATGTTCACTCCCACCTTCCAGACGCTATCCCTTGTCAAAATGCTGGCCTTGTCTCACTTTTCAGAGTATAGCCATCCTTATAAAATACCAACCACATTTTAGTTTTTCAGACTTTCTGTGGTGAACAAATCTCTCACATTACTTTTGTTCATAAAGTGCACAAAATGGAAAATGTTGATATGCTTTTTAAAATTTGAAATATTGTTGACATATAACATTAAATGAGTTTCAGGGGTACAACATAATGATTCAGTATTTGTAGATAGTGCAGAATGGTCTCCACAGTAAGTCTAGCTAACCTCCTGGACCACCACTGGACCACGAGGGGACTGTACTAACTATAATCACCACATATAGTTACAATTTTTTTTCTTGAGATGAAGACTTTTAAGATCTACTCTCTAAGCAGCTTTCAAATATGCAACATAGTATTACTAACTATAGTCAACATGCTGTACATCACATCCCTCTACCTTAATGATTTTATAACTAGAAGTCTGTACCTTTGGACAGCCTTCACCCATTTCTCCCACCCCTACTCCCCACTTTTGACAACCACCAATATGTTCTCTATCTATGAGCTTGGTTTGTGGTTATGTTTGTTGCTTAATTCCACATATTAATGAGATCATATGTTTTTCTCCATCTGACTTATTTCACTTAGCATAATGCCCTCCAGGTCTATCCATGTTGTCACACATGTCATGCAAGTTTTTTTGGGATGTGACAAAGGGAGAATTAATTTCAAGTGAGAGGATGGTATTTCAACTGCATCTTCAGTGATGACTCTCAATAAGCAAAGATTAGCTAGTGCATTTTAAATAGAGGGAACAAACTGCTTGGGAAAAGGCGGGGAGAACTATGAATGTAAGGTGAGGAGAAGGTTGAAGGCTGAGTATGGTTCTGGGTTGTGATGCAGTGAGAGGAGTGTGGGGTCTACCGTCAGACTGATATTGACATTGGCAGGTGCAGTGAATATAGGCCTTGGCTCTTTGCACTGAAATGGAAATAGCAATACTTCATTTATAGTGTTGTTGTGGGTATTTAGGGAAGTTCACGTAGCAAGCAAGGCACTTAAAAAGCACAGACACCATCTACAGTGTAAACTCTACTCTCAAAAAAGGAAACAAAGATCCAGAGAGGTTGTAACTTGCTGCTGCTGCTGCTGCTAAGTCGCTTCAGTCGTGTTCAACTCTATGCGACCCCATAGATGGCAGCCCACCAGGCTCCCCTGTCCCTGGGATTCTCCAGGCAAGAACATTGGAGTGGGTTGCCATTTTCTTCTCCAGTGCATGAAAGTGAAAAGTGAAAGTGAAGTTGCTCAGCTGTGTCCAACTCTTCGCGACCCCGTGGACTGCAGACTTTCAGGCTCCTCCATCCATGGGATTCTCCAGGCAAGAACACTGGAGTGGGTATAACTTGCTAAAACCACATAACTGGTTAGAAGCAAGACTTCTTTTCATTATATTTTTACTGTTAACTCACAACCCCTCACACCGTTTCCTTCTTCAGGAAAGTTGTGCTTTCTTTTATTAACTTGCGTGGTGACCATCTACACATATAATTGCTCAAAGAGTTGTTGACAAATGGATGGCTAATTGGCTGGATGTTTGGTCCAGCCACCTGTATCACAGGCAGGACTTCATGGTTTTTCTTAACTGTCTCCTCTTTACACCTGTTGCAAATTCCTTTTAACTGAGAGAAACTGGACTGGGTTCTTGTATGCAATGTTAGCATTAAATGGAATAATGACTTTTTAGAAAAACTATAGAAGATCCAGGAAAGTGTGCTTGGCAGCATGGCATAAGCTCCATGTTTGGAAGGTGCGTGAGAGTAGGGTATCTCATTTTGGCAGGAAAGCAGCAGTAGGAACTGGAATCAGATTGCAAGCACTTGCATCAGTTTCCTGTTGCTTCTGTAACACTTGATCACAGGGACATCCCTGGTGGTCCAGTGATTAAGAATTGCCTTGCAATGCAGGAGACACAGGTTCAATCTCTGGTCAGGGAACTAAGATTCCACAAGCAGCAGGGCAAATGAACCCACATGCCACAACTAGAGAACCTGTGTGCCACAATGAAAGATCCCATATGACACACTGAAGATCCTGAGTGCCACAAGTAAGACCTGATGCAGCTAAGTAAATAAATTTATACATTAAAAAAAAAGTGCAAACAACTGATCACAAACTTAGTGGCTTAAAACTATGCAAGTTTATTCTTTAGCAGTTCTGGCAGTCAGAATTCTGCCCTGAGTCTTCTAGGACTAAAATTAAGATGTCAGCAGGGATGGTTTCTCCCAGGCGGCTCCAGGAAAGAATGCCTCATTCCACCTTTTAGAGGCTGCAGTCATTCCTTGGCACTCCTTGGCTCATCACATCACTCCAGTCCATGACTTCCACTGTCACATCTCTTACCTAGATAGTCAAGTTTCCCTTTGCTCCCTTATAAGTAAAAATCTTGTGATAACATTTAGGATCCACCTGGTTACACAGGATAATCTCCCCANGTGAAAGTGAAGTTGCTCAGCTGTGTCCAACTCTTCGCGACCCCGTGGACTGCAGACTTTCAGGCTCCTCCATCCATGGGATTCTCCAGGCAAGAACACTGGAGTGGGTATAACTTGCTAAAACCACATAACTGGTTAGAAGCAAGACTTCTTTTCATTATATTTTTACTGTTAACTCACAACCCCTCACACCGTTTCCTTCTTCAGGAAAGTTGTGCTTTCTTTTATTAACTTGCGTGGTGACCATCTACACATATAATTGCTCAAAGAGTTGTTGACAAATGGATGGCTAATTGGCTGGATGTTTGGTCCAGCCACCTGTATCACAGGCAGGACTTCATGGTTTTTCTTAACTGTCTCCTCTTTACACCTGTTGCAAATTCCTTTTAACTGAGAGAAACTGGACTGGGTTCTTGTATGCAATGTTAGCATTAAATGGAATAATGACTTTTTAGAAAAACTATAGAAGATCCAGGAAAGTGTGCTTGGCAGCATGGCATAAGCTCCATGTTTGGAAGGTGCGTGAGAGTAGGGTATCTCATTTTGGCAGGAAAGCAGCAGTAGGAACTGGAATCAGATTGCAAGCACTTGCATCAGTTTCCTGTTGCTTCTGTAACACTTGATCACAGGGACATCCCTGGTGGTCCAGTGATTAAGAATTGCCTTGCAATGCAGGAGACACAGGTTCAATCTCTGGTCAGGGAACTAAGATTCCACAAGCAGCAGGGCAAATGAACCCACATGCCACAACTAGAGAACCTGTGTGCCACAATGAAAGATCCCATATGACACACTGAAGATCCTGAGTGCCACAAGTAAGACCTGATGCAGCTAAGTAAATAAATTTATACATTAAAAAAAAAATGCAAACAACTGATCACAAACTTAGTGGCTTAAAACTATGCAAGTTTATTCTTTAGCAGTTCTGGCAGTCAGAATTCTGCCCTGAGTCTTCTAGGACTAAAATTAAGATGTCAGCAGGGATGGTTTCTCCCAGGCGGCTCCAGGAAAGAATGCCTCATTCCACCTTTTAGAGGCTGCAGTCATTCCTTGGCACTCCTTGGCTCATCACATCACTCCAGTCCATGACTTCCACTGTCACATCTCTTACCTAGATAGTCAAGTTTCCCTTTGCTCCCTTATAAGTAAAAATCTTGTGATAACATTTAGGATCCACCTGGTTACACAGGATAATCTCCCCATCTCAAGATCATGAACTTAAACAAAGGCTCTTTTGTCATATATGGTAACATTTATAGGTTCCAGGTATTTAGGATGAGGCTGTATTTGGGGCCATTCTTCAGCCTCCCATACCCTCCAAAGTGCCTGTTATCTGGGTGCATCATCCTCTCCTGGGCACAAGAGGATATCACGAAGTCTCCCCCTTCTCCATATACCCCATGCAGGTATATAGCCCTTGACAGTGTTCACATGGACCATCTCACTCCACCCCTTCGACAGCCTGTGTCACTTCATACATGAGAAGAGATGCTCAGGGAAGTTACATTGCTCGCTCATTGTCACGCCATGAAGTCAGGAATCTTGTAACTGAGCCCAGGGCCCTTTCTTCTATATTTTATTAAGCAAATAAGTTTACAGTGGGGGACTCCTCCCCTCATCAGATCCGTGACATGACAGGCCCAGTGTTCAAATGTTGAGTGTTCTCAGAAAAATCGCGCATTCTCGGATCTCAGCTCTTTAGGAAGATTAAGAGAAAGGGATTATTAGATTCCTCCATTCTCCTACTTTTACAAATAGGAGAGAGATTAGTTTTCTCTAACATTCTGAAAATCTGTGGCCTTCCTAAATGTACATGATCTTAAGCAGAGGGAGTTCAGTTGCAGAATTAGAACACAAATTTCTTAGGAACTTAATTTTCTAAACGGAAAAAAAAAGTTTCTAAAAATAAAAATACTCAGGCAGAGCAGAGCTTGGGAGGAGGGAGCTGGTCACCAACCCAGGTGACTGCTTGCTTGATCCCACCAGGCAGTCTGCGAAGCCCTCAGAAATGCGTCTTAAGACCAGCCACATGGGGAATAAAGGGGGAACATTTACCCACTGGCTCCTGTCTATCATTGGTCCAAGTTTTGCCCTTGGAATATTAACTCTCTTGTATTTCTGGGTTATGTGGGTTGGAGCTCCAGGGAGGTGTCCAGCATCAACAGAGAAGGAGGTGGAAGATGAGGGGTGAGGGTTGGAGGTAAGGACCATCCAGTCAGACCTACAAGAAGCTGGTTGCAGCAGTCAGGGGAGAGGATTTGAAGACAGACTAAAGGAGGTGTCCAACAGAGGGCATTGAGCACACATCTTAGTAAATGCTTTTATTGCGCCCAAGACACTACTGTTGCTGTTTAGTTGCTCAGTCATGTCCAAGTCTTTCGTGACTCCATTAACAATAGCCCAGCAGGCTCCTCTGTTCACGGGATTTCCCAGGCAAAAATACTGGAGTGGGCTGCTATTTTCTTCTCCCCAGAACACAATACACATGGATTAAAAGGCTGGAATGTTTCATTTTAACTAGTTCTTTTAACACTGCATAAGGCAATGGCACCCCACTCCAGTGCTCTTGTCTGGAAAATCCCATGGATGGAGGAGCCTCACGGGCTGCAGTCTATGAGGTCGCTAAGAGTCAGACACGACTGAGCGACTTCACTTTCACTTTTCACTTTCCTGCATTGGAGAAGGCAATGGCAACCCACTCCAGTGTTCTTGCCTGGAGAATCCCAGGGACGGGGGAGCCTGGTGGGCTGCCATCTATGGGGTCGCACAGAGTCGGACATGACTGAAGCGACTTAGCAGCAGCAGCAGCAGCAGCAGCAGGGCTCTGAGAAAAGGTACACAACTAAATGTTGCTATTTTTGTATTTTTCTTCCCACTAGTGGTTGCTGTAACTAAATCAAACTCCTTAAGGAAGTCTTTTCTTCTATTGTCCAGTGAATATATCTGTTCTATTAAGTGGCTACACCTGGTGCAGAGGCAGCTGATTTGAGTTGGCTTCAAGCTGGGTTCATATTAGCACTCTTCTTTCTTGATGAGGCCCTGATCCCCACCTTCCCATTCCAGTATACCGTGCCCTGGGCCTCTGGGTCGTGCCTGATGGACAGTTGTGAGCACCCCACCGCCACCCCATCTGGTAGGTTGCTGGGATCCATCCAGACCCCTCCCTCTCAGAGCACACTCTGNCGCACAGAGTCGGACATGACTGAAGCGACTTAGCAGCAGTAGTAGCAACAGGCTTTATTTCATACCAAATGGAAAGATGAAAAGACTAGGAAAATCAATCATCTTTTATAAAATCATTGGATTTACTACAAAGGTAACGCTCAGATGTTTGATGTCCTCTCTTACAAAAGGAAAAAAAATAGAAAGCAATATTATAAAACCGTCACTTATTCATTCCTGTATGTGGACCCCATTTGTTCCCAGGAAGAAAGTAGGATCCAGCTGCTGGGGTAAACCGAGAGAAATGAATGCGCTTACAGTGAGAGGAACAAGAATGTCTTACACTCTGTGGCATCTGGATTACTTACCTAAGACTCCCTTAATCTGTCCCGAGCAAGTTGATTGTGTCTGGGCTATTCTTAGTATCTGGGACTGGGTTAAGACGTGGGCGTGGACAACGACCAACATAATAAGTTTTATGTATATAGTGTGTGGAAGTTCATAGAACACTTTAAGTATGTTCCCATTTGATTTTAATTACAGACCAGTGAGGTAGGTCACTGGGCAAGAGTCACCCTCATATTCGTCACTTATCCTTGGATCCGGCAGTGAGGGTCCTGACTAAATCACGCCCGCGGTGCCTTATCTGGGAGCGGTGCTTTCTGTAGCGTGCTCTCCTGCCTAGCTGTGAGCAGGACAGTGGGGAGTCAGGCGTGTGCACACTCAGTCGTGTCTGACTCTGGGACCCTGGGGACTGTAGCCCGCCAAGCTCCTTTGTACGTGGGATCTTCCAGGCAAGAAAATTGGAGTGCCGTGCAGTTTCCTCCTCCAGGGGATCTTCCCAACCCAGGGATCGAACCCAATCTGCAGGCAGATTCGGACTGGGCACGATGTTGATTTTAGTAGAGGTGATCTCAACTGGGATGTGAAAATACACTGGTGTTCTAGTGGTGAGTGGGGTAAAAGAGACGGAATTACTGAGAAAGTACTAGGATTCGTATATAGCCTAACACCTACCTTTCTCTGTTTGGATTGTTTTTAAAAGTTCTGCCTTTTTTAAATTAAAATCATTAAATTAAAATCTTACTTTAGGCATCTGTCTAAAGGAGACCTTTTATGTTGTAAAAATATGTTTGACTAAGAAAAAAGAATGTTTAACTTCAGAGTAAAATTATCTAATGCGGGTTACAAGTTTTATGTAAAACGTCTGTGTAAAATTTTAATTAAATACTGAAAAATAATCGCTGAATTATATGATTTACCAGAGCTTGAATGTTCTGTTACACAAAGTAACACACTAATGTTTTTCTTAATTCTTTCTGAAGATAATTATGATTGTGTTTTGAGTGTTTTGGGCTCACTGACAATCATATTTGAGTAGCTGAATTGGTAAATCATAGTAATCTTATTTGGCCCATAACTTGTATTTGATCATTCACTGATTTCTGATTTCTCATGCTAATTATATAGTGTCTAACAACCATTAGTTACTCTCAATGCTGGTAAAAGATAATCATAATTTTAGGATAATACTTCAAATTGCTTAATTCCAATGCTAGAAGCCAAATGCTGATTAATGCTAAGATTATTATGAACTTTGAAATTTTACACATTTTATTGCTTTCTGCAGTTCTTTGAGTAACTGCTTTTGGCACACAAGAAGAAATATTTTAAAAACTATTTTATATATAACTGAAATGTGATTTAGAATTGATTGATTTAGAGGTTCAAATTTAAAAGCCCTTGACAATAATATAGTTAATTCACAACCATTGAGAATAGCTAGGGAAAGGTTTTCATGGTTATTTAACAATTTTAATTTGATTTAATTTAATTTACTATATATACTTATCAAATAATTAGAACATAATAAAATATCTTCAATTTTAAAACTGAGCAAAATTAATCTGAGAGAGCAAGTGAAATAGTAAAAGAAATAATTACACTATTATTTTATTAATAAAGTATTTTATCAATATTTGAGAAATTCGGTTAATTAAAAAATCTTGAGGTTTAAAGCTTTGGAATACTATGAAAATATTCTTGGCACTCAAATTATGCTGGATCTAATACAATCCTGAATAATTCAGAGAGATCTCAGAGTCACTGCCTGATTATTAAAAAATAAATCCCAGAATTGTGAAACAAGAAGAAGGTATTGGAAACTGGACTTTGTCTTATAGGATAAATTTATATCATACTGCCTACTAGAGCCTTTTTGAAATAGGTTTTTGGATACCAGCTCACTTACCTCTGCTTTCTTTTTAATACTGTCAGAGAATGTAGAATTTAGAAATAGTATCAATTATATGATCATTCTGGTATGGGTCAAGATAAATAAGAGCTTGGAGCATTTTAATTCAATAAGTTGATGACATAATTTAAGATAAGCTGAGTTCTGGAAGACTTATGTAAACAAATGTGTCCCCAATTTTTATTGGAAATGATTTTTTTCCTTTATAATTAGATTCCTCTAAGAAATCACACTTTATGGACCCGAACAGAAGGCAGTATCATCGTTTGTTCATCGGCTCTGACTTTGGAAATCTGGGAAAGACTCATGACCACTACACTGTGCTGTGTGTTAAAGAGGAAGGGCACTGCGTCTGCCTAGCTTTCTGTAATTACCACCTATCCCTGGTGTTTATGGCTGAGTCATCCCTCTGTGCTACTACCTGGCACATAAATGCAATATCTCCTACAACTGCTATGTACACGTGAAACTATAAATGATTTCTATAGCATTTTACAAATACTCAAATCTTAACAGAGAGAAGTCTGAGGCAACAAGGAAAGAAAGTCACCTACCCCGGGTCTTACTGAAAGGGGTAAAATAAATCCAGTCCAGAATCACACTGTGGCCCTTGTTTGAAGGCCAAACTGAAGTAAATACGTGGTTTGAAATAAACATCAAAGAATAGTTGGCTCATGTCTGAATGTAGGCACCAATGTGCTCTCCGCACCAAACATCCTCTAAAAGATGTGTGTTCTCAATGGGGCACCAATGTGCTCTCCGCACCAAACACCCTCTAAAACATGTGTGTTCTCAGTGGGAGGTGCTGGGAGAATAATGCTTCAGATGAAGTTTAAGACAGAATGTCCCCAACGACTTGCTGGTTTCTTCAGGCCTCAGAAACTGCCTTTTGTCTAATGGGGTTTTGGTAGATGAGTGTTTGGAAGCCAATAGAGAAGGCATTTATGACACTGTTCTGCAGATTCTTTATTTTTCTGCTAACAGTGTAGGCAAGTTAAAGAGCACAGGAAATTGGCTTCTGAGTCACAGAGAAGAATTACGAATATTTACTTATTTGCACATAACCTTAAAACATTTTAAATAAATATACTTTAAGAGGGTCATAGATAATGGTATTTTGTAATTGGACTTCTGTATCAGCACTATCAATGGCTACACAACTATAAGGTGATAACAGCTACCCATTATTTAAATATTTTAGTGTAATCATTTCATTGGCTAAACCCATCTGAGTTGTGAAAAGAAGTAACCAATTTTCTCTGAAGAAAATATTCCATAAGAAAATACTATATCTCATATAGGAAAGACATCAATTTTATGGTGAATGTCTTCAACCTAATTTATTTTCCTGTTGGGCTGGATGAAGCTCAGGCTGGAATCAAGATTGCTGGGAGAAATATCAATAACCTCCGGTATGCAGATGACACCACCTTTATGGCAGAAAGCAAAGAAGAACTAAAGAGTCTCTTAATGAAGGTGAAAAAGGATAGTGAAAAAGCTGGCCTAAAACTTAGCATTCAGATAACTAAAGACCATGGCATTCAGTCCCATCATTTCACAGCAAATAGATGGGGAAAAACTGGAAACAGTGACAGACTTTATTTTCTTGGGCTCCAAAATCACTGTGAATGGTGACTGCATTCACAAAATTAAAAGATGTTTACTCCTTGGAAGAAACGCTATGACAAACCTAGACAGTGTATTAAAAAGCAGAGATATCACTTTGCTGACAAAGGTCCTCATAGTCAAAGCTACGGTTTTTCCAGTAGTCATGTATGGATGTGAACGTTGGACCATAAAACAGGCTAAGCATTGAAGAATTGATGTGTTCAAACTGTGGTGCTGAGAAGACTCTCGAGAGTCCCTTGGACTGCAAGGAGATCAAACCATCCAATCCTAAAGGAAACCAACCCTAAATATTAATTGGAAGAACAAGTGCTGAAGCTAAAGCTCCAATACTTTGGCCACCTGATGCGAAGAGTCAACTCATTTGAAAAGACCCTGATGCTGGGAAAGATTGAAGGCAGGAGAAGGGGGTGACAGAGGATGAGATGGTTGGATGGCATCACTGACTCAATGGACATGGGTCTGAACAAGCTCTGGGAGATGGTGAAGGACGGGGAAGCCTGGCATGCTGCAGTCCATGGGGTAGCAAAGAGTTGGACACGACTGAGCACTGAACAATTTACTTTTAGAAATAGTTACTCGATTTAGAGATAGTTCAAGGAAAAATGCCCTTGCTTAGCATTAGCATTTATAGAGGTCAAATGTGGCCTCAATGATTAGAAAATGAAATTAATCTTAACTTTTAAGGCTATTTAAAATTCTGGATAAAATTTGAGACTGACTTCATAGTTATTACTTTTTATATAAATACCATGATAATTTAAGCTTTTTCAATTCATACTAACATTTTTCTTACAGTAAAAGTTAAGAAAAAAATTCGAAAGAGATGACAGTGGACGCTTTTTATAGGAACAAAAATTGCAAATTTTGAGCACACAGAAAATCCAGAGGAATGAGATGCATCAAGGTATTTAAATGAGAAGGTATGCATGTGATTAAAAAGAAATATCAAATTCTGTAAAATTTGGCATACTCTCTCCTACTGCGAGCTAACAAGTCAATTTGCATGCGAAATTTCTGCCAGTTTCAAGTAGAAGACTATAAGGCAGACGACTGCAGGAGGGTGAGGGCCAATCAGAGTGTCATTCAGTCACCCTCTCATCAAGTGTGGAGTGCGGGGCGGCACGTCCTAGCTCCCTGTTCTCAAAGAGGAAAGCTAACGGCAGCAGGTGTGCAAGACGCTGTTAGGTGAGAAGGTGCATTCGAGACGTTGACTCGCATCGTGAGAAAATTGTCCTGCTCCGTGTTCTTACGGTTCTGATTGCATTAAAGAGAAAGTTTCTGCTCACGCTTATTCTGACATCTCTCTACTACTGTCTACATTTTTTTGTCTTTCTTTTCAGTGAGAGATGGGAGGGGGCGAGAGAGAAAAACAGGAATGCAAGATTTTTCAACATATGAAAACAACAAACTAAATTTAAAAAGTCGTGTCTTTTCATCATATTTATTTAAAATATATTCCTTACTTAAGAAAAGGATAATATGGTTTTCCATTTACTGGGCTGAACTAAAGTTAGTTTTGAAGATATGTTTATTTTACATTAAAAAGATGTCAATTTAATTTTAAAATTAAGTTAAATTGTCACCAAGGATCATAAAGGTACAACACCAATTAAAATTAATAATATCTGTAAACACTAGTCTGTGAAAGTATCTAAGGTCACTGGAATCTTACAGACCCTTATTGAATTTTGAGTAGGGGCCTTTATTAACAGAATGACCTTAGGGAAGTCACTCTCTAAAACCAGTTACTTATAAAATATCTATTCCCCAACATAATTTTAGGCAATAAATGAAATGACATATATTAAAAAACTCATTATTATTCCTGGAAGGAAATGCAAATGGAAAAAGCAGTTTCCTTTTCCTCTTTTATTTTCTGACTTGGAATGAAATAAAAATATCTCTCTGTGCATGTGTATCTCTGCGTATGTATATATTGAATCACACATTTTCAATTTTTTGCCTCTAAAGATAAGCTATTTTTCTACATTTTTGAAATAATTAAGCCCCCAAAGATTCCAAACCTTATCCAATTCACAGAGCTTTAAATGACAGCAGCTACAGATGTTATTTCCAGTACACCACGGGTTAGCAAAGTTTGCTTTTAGGAAATGTTACTGCACATTATTAATATGTATTCCTGAAAATGTGGCAAGGTATCCAGAGTACTTATCAGGTTCTAGCTGATAAACATTCTTATCAGTCCTCCAAAGGCCTGAACTTTCATTTAATCCCAGGCTACCCTGAAGCTTGTCATTTTTCCATATTCAGAGCAAGCTGAGAGACCGTGGAGTTTCGGGAGGGGAGACTCTGGGNCAACCCACTCCAGTACTCTTGCCTGGAGAATCCCATGGAGGGAGAAGCCTGGTAGGCTACAGTCCATGGGATTGCAAAGAGTCGGACACAACTGAGCGACTTCATTTCACATAAACAAAATAAAGAAAATAAAATCTACTCTAATAAACCTGTGATGAATGTCCTTTTGGTGAAATACTTTTATCCAGTTTGAATTTTCTTCAGAATAAATTCTCAGTATGTATAAAGTCTCAAGTTTATTATACATGTTTAAAACTATTTATTGATACTTGATTAAAAGTGAAAGTTATCCAGTAGTGTCTTACTCTTTGCAACTCAGGCAGAATTCTCCAGGCCAGAATACTGAAGTGAGTAGCCTTTTCCTTCTCCAGGGAATCTTCCCAACCCAGGGATTGAACCCAAGTCTCCTGCATTGCAGGCAGATTCTTTACCAGCTGAACCACAAAGATTGAAGCCAGGTGTCTCCTTCACTGAAGGTGAATTATTTGCCAACTGAGTTATCAAGGAAGTCCAGATACATGACTATCATGAGTGAATCAAACGCAGTTTTTCTTTAACAAGCAGCCTAAATTGTTAAGATAAGGAATAAAGCCAAAGAATGAAAAAAAATCACAAGGGTAACTTATTCCTAAAAATATTAGCCAGGAAAAAAAGAAAAGCAAACTCAACCCTCTAAGTACTGTTAACTTTTCTTACTATGATTATCTTCAAACACCATAAGGGCTAAGATTTTTGTTAGTTTTGTTCACTGCTTAATTCCTGTTCCCAAAACAATATTGCCATATGTTAACATTAAAAAATAATTTGTTGAATGAGGTAATCAGAAAAATATAATAAAACTATGATTTGTATCCAATTTATAGCCCTTTTTGGCAGTATAAGCTCAAATAATCAAAACATATTTATTCAGTAGCTTTCGTATCTGAATGCCACAGTTATTTGCCTCTAGTTTACATGTAAAGATGACTTCCCTGGTGGCTCAGATGGTAAAGTGTCTGCCTGCAATGCAGGAGACCTGGGTTCAATTTCTGGGTCGGGAAGATCCCCTGGAGAAGGAAATGGCAATCCACTCCAGCACTCTTGCCTGGAAAATCCCATGGACCGAGGAGCCTGAAAGGCTACACCCCATGGGGTCTTAAAGAGTTAGATATGACTGAGCGACTTCACTTCACTTCACTTTACATGTAAAGAAACCAGGAGTCATAAGTCCTAGTCTCTTGGTTTTTCTTGCTTTGATAGTCCAGCAAAATTAAGAACAGAACTGATGCACACAAATGAGAAATGAGTCACGTGCTATGATATTTATTAGCTAAAGATCTCTAAACATGAGATCTATAATTTGAATATGACTTACTAGGAAATGGTTCTTGAAACAAGCTTAAAGGCAATTCATCAAGTGTCTTTATGTGTAACATTACAAATGGGCCTAATTGTGAGTTATTTTGCAAAATGAATGGTTTTCTCATTTAGTTTCTCCATCTAGTAATCTTCTATGTTTATTTAAATTTTCTGATTAGGTTGGGTGAAGATAATTTTTAATAACATCTTCCCTGTGCTCAGCTTCAAATGAATGTTAATTACTTGGAAAATGCCTTTACAAAATTCACTGAACCAAAAGGCAGCCCTATAGCAGACAATCTCCGTTAAGGTTCCCAAAGTCTCATCTTGTGCATATTCAAGCCAATAACCCACCTTCAATCTCTCTGCTGACCGCCCGCTGGTAACTTCCATTTAAAAGCCAATCCCTTCAGCAACTTGGAACTTCAATCTCTGCTTCCTTAATGCCTGTTACTCCTCCTTGAGTCCAAAATAGAAAAGTAATCTCTAAGCAGAGCTCTAGGGCTAATATGACACTCAGCCGGTATGTTTTCTTTTCGGAGAATCCCAGTGTGGTGCTGTCTGTTGTTTAATTCCTGATAATGGTTATTTTACATATTTTCTACAGTTTAATAGTTGTTTATAGCATCAGAGGCAATGATACTTGAACCGCTTTGTTCTGTCAAGTCCAGAAGCAGAAGCCCTATTTAATTTTTACTCTACTGTCTTCTTTATATTCTTTTTTTAAATACTTTTTGACTTTTACTTGAGTGAATAAAATTATTTTATTATTCTTTTTTGTATGATTTGAAATTTCTTTCTATTTAAACTAATGGTCATTTAAAAATTTTTTTGGCAAATATTTGAACTTGTATTTTTTTAATGACATCAATAATGAAAATGTATATATAAAATTACTCCCTCTAAGAATGTGGTCATGAATACATATTAGATAAGAAGCATTGGCATTATCATAATTTAGTGTTACATTTATGCCTGGAAAATTTAAAAGGAATGAGCTGAAACATCTAGTATATTAATTCAATAATTTGGCCTGAAAAACAAGAATCAATCTGTGCACTAAACCTCTAAGACTTCTATTGGCTCCTGACAAAGGAGCAACAGTGGCCCTGGGTATAGTCCTGGGTTCCCCTCAACTTTGGCTAAGGAAGTAGCAATAATTGAAGTTCTCCAAAGACTTTCACCTTCATTTTCAAACATTTAAAACTCTACCAAGATGAAGAGCCTAAGGTTAGGGCTGTAATATATGTATCAAATATATGAACAAAAGGAAACTCATGCTGCTGTGCCTAATAATATCAGGCTGTTACTTCTGTGGGTTATGAACTTTGTACTTTGCTTTTTAAAGGAAAATAGTTTCTTCAATATTATACTGACTCTAGATTTCACCTCTCTCCTTTGGAGGTGTATGTGTGTGTGTTTAAAGAATTATTTCTTACTGATTATCTTGGAAAATGAGAAAGATTATCTTCTCCTTTCTAAACGCTGGTAGAGAAATCTTGGAAGATACTAAGCCTTGGAGAGTTACCTCATTTAATCCTCAAAACTGACCTTTGAGGAAGACACTATTATTTTCTTCTTTTTACAGATGGGAAAATAGAGTTTGAGAAGTAACTTGGACATATTCACCTATCTAGTAAATGAAGTATCCAGTATTCAACTCCAGGTACCTGATTTTCAATCCTGTGTTCTTATACACCCTGAATAAGCCAAACAGGTTGAGTTCATCAATATGTAGAGTAAATAAAACACAGCCTATAGCACAGCCCCAGGGAAAGACAGAAGTTACCTAGCACACTGGAATTTTATATCCATAAAGTAAGTGGTGGGAGTGTTTTCTAGAGGCAAGAAGAGTTGGACATTCTCCCTTTCTGTCTTCTGAAACAATAGGAAACTCCCTTTTTCCACTTAAAAATTAAATTAAGGCCATCTATGAGCATTCCATCCTGGACATGCAAAGTCAAGAAAATAAATACCTGTTATACTGGGACTAAGACTATCTAACAGTTTTTGTCTAGACAGCTTGAGGGAGCATATCTCTTAAGGGGGGTTTTCAAAGTACATACTGTTTTATGAAAAAAATGAAGAACTGTTGCATATTAAAATGTTTGTGACAGGTGCATTTAAAGTCTTCTCTAACCTCGTGCCCCTCGGTGTGTTTACATGATAACTCCTTTGAAGAAATACTTAGTCTGGAGGCTATTCTGGAAATCAGAGGTCCCTGATACACTTGGTAACTATAGTTACAGTTGTCTCTTCTTTTCCTGGAATGTAAAATAGCATATCATCATCTCAGAAGTCATTCTGAAAACCTTAATGAGGTAAACAATCATTTTTCCAGGCAATATTCCTACTGTTGAGTGCTAGTCATAATTTCCCTCTCCTAATGAAAAAAGTGATGTCTAGCTGTAGAGCAGAGTTGAGATGTGAATGCTAACGTTTTACAACTTTGAGAAGAAATCAATTAAAAAAATTTATTCCATAGGAAAATGTTTTTATCTCTCCATTAAAATAAAATAACTAATCTATTTAATTCAAGATTATTCCAAAAGCTGCTTCCAGCTAATGATCATATTGTGAGTTCATTGACTAATCCCTACAGACTTGGCAAAACATTAGCTGATTTTTAAAAAACGTTTACCAAAAATTGAAACAATCTTCCCAACTGAGAGAAGCAAATTGTAATGAAAGAGATGGAAAATTAATCTCATGGCGAATCACACCCTCATTACCCTCATGTCTCTCATGGGAAGGGACTCTCCTCCACTGGAACAGAAGACGGTAACACATCCTCTTGTCTCTCTAGTCACTTGTGAGAAAGTATATGAGGAGATTAAAATTTTACTCCTTTAATTATGCTAAAAGTTTACCTCACTAAACATTCTTTAAAATAGATTTGTCAATCTTTCCTATTACTGCCAGGGTGTACTATTTTCTCCCAAAGAAAGAGAGAGCTTGATATTCCAAGAGCAACTCTTCNATTCAGAGCAAGCTGAGAGACCGTGGAGTTTCGGGAGGGGAGACTCTGGGGTAGAGCGGCGCTGATGGTGTGGACTGGTTTGCTCTTGCCGGAGTTTTAAGCCTGGGGAACAGTGAGACACAGGCCCCTGCTGCTTCGTAATAAAGGCACAGGTTGTGGGGGTGAGGGGTTGGGTTGTGGAGGGGGAATGTGAAGTGAAGATGCCCTTTGCAATTCAAATGCAGGCAAAGAGATTTATGAATTCACTTCCAGAATATGGGGCAAGGAGTGTGAAAGGTCGGCACCATTTAGACAATTAATTTCTTTTCCACTGGGACCCTGTCGGTTGAGCTCTGAATCAAGTTGAAAAAAACCCTTTGCCCCCTTTCTTTCAATTTCTGATCTAATGAAAAGCTTTCACACCTTTTCTCATTTCTTCTGTCACAGGTTATTAGATTCAGCGTAGCCTGAAAAGGTATAACATTAGTTCCATCAGAAATACTGCCGTTAATGACTTTCTTAGCTTACTCAAGCACAAGTTTCTGGCTCTGATATTTATCATTTAACTACTTAAAAAATTTTTGCTCTGAAGTTTTTAAAGTTTATCACACTCAATATTTTAAAAACTAGCAATAGAAAGTCAGTAAAGTCCTATGTTTATAATACTTGGTAATAGATCAGCTATATTTGGAACATTAAAATTCCAAACTTAAAAAAAAAGCACTAGTCATTTGGTGGGTAAAATTCTTAGGCCAATAAATTCAACAACCTTTGTATAAGACAATGGGAGGTTAGTATCTACAATTAACTGTCTCTTTCAGGAAATGTCTATTAACCCATCCAATAGACAAGTGTTGAAACATCATCATGTGTAATTTGAATATACTTTAAAACTTTGGGTGAATGAATTACCTGATGCACCTAAGAAATAGGTTCTGATATTTCCAGATAGAATATTACTTGTGAATAACATTTTAGATTTAGAATAAAGAAAACATAACTGAAGTTTTCAGTGTTTTATAGATTTGATATTATAGGCAAAGAAATTATTACTAATATACAGATCTGGAAGAAGAAAATGATAATTTTAAAAACTTAGTATCATATAGAATTAGTGCCAGAAGAATGAAGGAATATATTAGAATTGTGTCAGGGATCCAACATTCATTATTTAACAAGATGAAATGAATTACTTCTATGGACATCTTTGAATATAAAATAGGTAGGAAAGGTTTAAGACACTAATTTCCACCTGGCTGTTAAACAAATGCGGTGAACGGATTCACATCCACTTCAGTGCCTGGAGTCTTTACTGACATACAATTGTCCACCTGAAAACAGTAAGCAGTGAAAAGGCACAGAGAATTTAATAGAATTTGCATAGGATATGCCACGGTGCACACAGGATGCTTTAGATACCAGGACTACGTCTAGTTAAAATTTTATGACTCCAAAATGATATTTCCATGGTTACAGGGCAATTTTAAAAAGGCCCCTTTACAAGATGCAATTTGTATTCTCTATGTTTCCCCTAAACTGAAAGCAATTCTAGTTAAAATGATCCTTTAAAAGTCAAATGAAGCAAATCTACACCTACTAGGCAATCAGTGAGTTATTTATTCTCATGAGTGACTGACAGAAAAATGGAAGCATTTTAACAAACATATAATAAGTTTTGTTGAGCATACTCATAAGCACGTGTGTTCACATATTTCAAAATTATTTTACTGAAATAAAAGCATCAATTTTAATAATCAATAAAATTATTAATAAAATAACAAAATTAATTCTTTTGATTCTCTTATGCTTTACATCATTTCCTCAAACTATTTTTATTTCTTAAGGCTTAGTGAAAGTCATTCAGTCGTGTCTGACTCTTTGTGACCCCATGGACTATACAGTCCATGGAATTCTTCAGGCCAGAATATTGGAGTGGGTAGCCCTTCCCTTCTCCAGGGATCTTCCCAGCCCAGGGATTGAACCCACGTCTCCTTCATTGCAGGCGGGTTCCTTACCAGCTGAGCCACCAGGGAAGATCAAGAACTGGAATGGGTAGCCTGTCCCTTCTCTAGGGGATTTTCCTGACCCAGGAATCAAACTGGGGTTTTCTGCATTGCAGGTGGATTCTTTACCAACTGAACTATCAGGGAAGCCCTTTATTTCTTAAAAAATACTGTATATTTGTTTCAACAGCGTCTTACAATTTACAGAAAAAGATCTTTTGCCTCCTTAGGTAGGTTTAAGATGCTGATGAAAGAAACTGAAGGTAACACAAACAGATGGAAAGATATAACAGGCTCTTGGATTGTTAAATGAGCAAGTATCAGTCATTTAAATATTGTTTAAATGACCACACTATTCAAGGCAATCTATAGATTAAATGCATTCTTATAAAAATACCAATGGCATTTTTCACAGAACTAGAACAAATAATTTTAAAATTCACATGAAAGTACAAAGGACTCCAAACAGCCCAAGCACCATTGAGGAAGAACAGCTGGAGAAGGCATGCTCCGTGACTTCAGACCACACTCTCAGGTCACAGCAATCAAAGCAGAAAGGCACCGGCACAAAGACGGACACACAGACCGATGGGACAGAATAAAGTCCAGAAACAAGCCCGCACGCTATGGCCAGTTAATCTATGGGAAAGCAGGCAAGAACATACAGTGGAGAAAAGACCATCTCTTCAGTAAGTGGTGCTGAGAAAACTGGACAGCTATATGGAACAGAATGGAATTAGAATATTCTCTTACAACACATACAAAAATAAACTCAAAATGAATTAAAGACCTAAATATAAGGCTGGGTAGTATAAAGCTCCTAGAGGAAAACATAGGCGGGACACTCTTTGACATAAATCGCAGCAATATGTTTTTGGATCTGCCTCCTAAAATAAAGGAAATAAAAGCAAAAATAAACGAATGGAACCTAATTAAACATAAAACCTTTGGCACAGCAAAGAAATCCACTGACAAAACTAAAAGACAGCCTATTGAATGGGAGAAAATATTTGCGAATGATTTTGCAAATTGCGATTTGCAGTATGATTAATAAGGGATTAATATTCAACCCATATAAATAGCCTGTTCGACTCAGCATCAAAAGCAAATAATTCAATTAAAAAATGAGCAGAAGAACTAAACATTTCTTCTAAAGAGGAAATGCAGACGTGCCAATAGGCACACGAAAAGATACTCAACATCACTAATCATCAGAGAAAGGCAAATAAAGCCACAATGAGACGTCACCTCACACCTTTTAGAAAGGCTATCATCAAAAAGAACATTAAGAAATGTTGGTGCGGATGTGAAGAAAAGGAACTCGAGTACACTGCTGGTGAGAATGTAAATTGGTGCAGTCACTATGTAAGACAGTATGAAGGTTTCTCAAAAAACTAGAAAGAGAACTAGCATATGACCTAGCAATCCCACTCCTGCTAATGTATCTGAAAAACACCAGAGACACTAGGCTGAAAAGAAGCATGCTCCCCAGTGTTCATAGAAGCGTTATTTATGATTGCCAAGATATGGAAGCAACCTAAGTGCCCATCAACAGATGCACGGATAAAGAACATGTGACGTATATGTATTTAAGAATGCTACTCAGCCATGTTGCCGTCTGCAGCAACGTAGACGGATGTGGAGGGTATTCGTGCTGTGCGCCTGCTGAGGTGCTCAACCGTGTCTGACTCTCCGCTACCCCATGGACTGTAGCCACCAGGCTTCTCTCTCCATGGAAGTGTCCAAGCAGGAATACCGGAGGTGGGTTGTCATTTCTTTCTCCAGGAAATCTTCCTGACCCAGATGTCTCTGGCATCTCCTGCATTGACAGGTAGATTCTTAACCACTGCGTCACCTGAGAAGGTGCTATGCTAAGTGAAATAAGTCAGATAAAGAAAAATACTGTATGACATCAGTCATATCAGTCATAGTGGAATCTAAAAAAATACAGCAAAGTGTTACCAGTGCGGGGAAGGGTGATACAGGGGTAGTGGGGAGACACAAGTTATTTGGCCTATGATAAGCTTAATGCAAAGCGAACAGACTTGAGTACACAACAGGGGAAGACAGGGTGGGGCAAGCTGAGAGGGTAGCATTGAAACACACATTGCTGCTGCTGCTGCTGCTGCTAAATCGCTTCAGTCGTGTCCGACTCTGAGACCCCATAGATGGCAGCCCACCAGGCTCCCCCGTCCCTGGGATTCTCCAGGCAAGAACACNGGGCAAGCTGAGAGGGTAGCATTGAAACACACATTGCTGCTGCTGCTGCTGCTGCTAAATCGCTTCAGTCGTGTCCGACTCTGAGACCCCATAGATGGCAGCCCACCAGGCTCCCCCGTCCCTGGGATTCTCCAGGCAAGAACACTGGAATGGGGTGCCATTTCCTTCTCCAATGCAGGAAAGTGGAAGTGAAGTCGCTCAGTTGTGTCCGACTCTGAGCGACCCCATGGACTGCAGCCCACCAGGCTCCTCCATGCATGGGATTTTCCAGGCAAGAGTCCTGGAGTGGGGGGCCATTGCCTTCTCTGAAACATACACATTACACATGTGAAACAGAGAGCCAGGAGGAATTTGATATATGATGCAGGGAGCTCAGCCTGGAGCTCTGCGAGAACCTAGAGAGGTGAGATGGGGTGAGGGGGTGAAAGGGAAGTTCAAGAAAGAGGGGACATATGTGTGCCTATGGCTGATATGTTGATGTGCAGCAGAAACCAACACAGCATTGTAAAGAAATTATCCTCCAATGAGGAAGAAAGGATAGGCTCGGTGATGTACTGGGCGTGAGGAACACGGCCTGTATGGAAGAGGAACTGCAGAAGGAAAGTAGCACTTCAAAATTGTATAAAAATTTAAAAAAAAATTTTTTAATTAGCAAATTTTAGTAGCTTTAAATACCACATATTTTTCAATACTAGTTCCATTAAAGGTAAAAATTTAGGTGATTACTGGTGGTTAACAGAATTCACCTTGTACTTATACTTCTATTCACCTTTCACAGGCCTCTATCTAAAGTATCTATCATATTCATTTTCTTCAGAGAATTCCAAGTAGACCTATTAATTGGAAAGTTAAAATTTAAATAATGAAGGAGTGCTTAGCAATGAACAATCAAGTAACCATTAATTGAATCCTCTAGTGATTGTATTAATTTTATGGAGTAGGTTCAGATTGAAGAATATGTTTTAGAATATGTCTCTAACTACACTGTTAGCCTCATTCTGTATAACATCAGATATGCAGATGACACTGCCCTAATGGCAGAAAGCAAAGAAGAACTAAAGAGCCTCTTGATGGAGGTGAAAGCAGGCAGTGAAAAAGCTGGCTTAAAACTAAACATCCAAAACACCAAGATCATGGCATCCAGTCACTTCATGGCAAATGGATGGGGAAACAGTGGAAACAGTGACAGACTTTGTTTTTTGGGGCTCCAAAATCCCTGCAGATGGTAACTGCAGCCAAGAAATTAAAAGATTCTTGCTCCTTGGAAGAAAAGCTATGACCAACCTAGACAGCATATTAAAAAGCNAAAGTCGGACACGACTGAGCGACTGAACTGAACTGAACTGAACAATGTTACTGCTCATACCCAGAGATTTTAGTATCGATTTTTAGCATGTGTCCCTTTTACTAAGGGATTGCTATCTCATTTTACTAGGAAGTTACCTTGAAAGTTACTTTATTCATGAATGAGCATCTCTAAAATAAAAGACTACCTCACCAGACCTCCCACAAGAGTCAGAGAATTCTTCTCAACTAAAATTTCCATAACACATTTCCCTCTTTCTAACAGATCCTGACAGATTTTTC
This sequence comes from Neotragus pygmaeus, assembly GCA_006410875.1. NCBI lineage: Eukaryota > Metazoa > Chordata > Mammalia > Artiodactyla > Bovidae > Neotragus > Neotragus pygmaeus. Next base: position 104,187 of record SJYV01056322.1, on the reverse strand, counting down.
TAACAGATTTTTCTTATCTGCTCTTATACATATAATTGTACTCATAAGAGATTTTACTGTTTCTGAGATTATAAAAATAAAAGGATGAGAAAAGGAGCATAAAATTTGTTGTATCCTATGAATTCAGGTTTGCTTTCTCAATGTAACAGGAACATTTGCATTTACTCATAAATGAATACTAATGATATATGCAGATCCAGCACTGCTCCACAGAAATCACACAGGGAAAGCTAGAGAGGTGCACAGATAGTTCTCTTTCTCCAAAGTATTCAGACAAAGAGTGACAGGATTAAAGTCAACATCAATTCTCTGACGTTGAGTCATAGCTAAATGACACAGTGTGTTAAGAATAATGTTGAGATTTACGGTGAAAGCAAAGCTGGCTAGTGTACATCTTATATGATTTTTGAGTCAACAACTCATGATTGACCACCTACTTTGGGCAAAATGCTGCTTCCTTAAGTAAGTCACTGTTCTGCTGTTCTTTTTACACAGTGTAGGAGTAAGCACCCTGCTTCCACTGAAAACTCTTCCGTGTTATTTAAAATAACACTCAGCTCAGCTTTGTGTGTACTCTTGCGCTCAGTAAATACTTTTTGAATGAGTGAAAATTCAGTGAGTAAGAAGATTATTCATTCAAAAACATCTGTGTATGCCTGCAAATGGTACAAACCATAATGCAAGCATAGTCAACTCTCTGTGGGCAGCACCTTCTCATAAAGAAGTCAAAGGGAGTAATTTCCACATTAAAATGTAAGCATGAGGTCTGGCTTAACCTAGAAACCATAATCCTAGTACTTTTGCAACACTCTGAAGAGTATGCTGGTAATTTCCCATATAATCTACTTTAGGCAACTATTTGAAAACATTACATTATTGATGATGTTTCTAAATAGGTTATTAATCCAGGAAAGAGTATTTTTAAATAACTCAGAGTGATCTAGAAGGGGCCAGAGCAGTTTGTTGTTGTTGACTGTTAAGACCCCCTGCACTGGAAGCAGTTGGTTTTAAGCCACAGTTTCTTTCCCATCATTATGTTTTCCTCTGTCTTCATCAGTTCACTAGTGAATGACTCCATATTCCTAAAGAAGTCTCCCCTGCTGCTCAGTCGCTTGGAGATTCGTAGTATTGCTTTCATTTCTCCTTTTAAAAGCTTCACCAGGAAGAACCACTATGGCAACTTAAAAAAATCTGCTACAACATAATTGATGCCAATAAAAACATTCAAATAGTTTTGATATCTCATTTTGTAATCCCTTTCATAATTTTCAACTTTTTCTTGGAATAGAAGCTGAATGTACTTGAAATTGTACTGTGGAAACATTTGTCTAAAGCCCTGAAATATGTCAAAACTACAGAGCAAAAAAGCTTTCAGAAGCACCAGCTTTAAATTACTTCTAGCAAATCAGTTTAGAAAAGAGCACCTTTAAAGAAAGAACGCCCATCCACTCTTGCTCCCACCCCCAACCCGACCCTGCTCGCTATTTATCCGACTAAGTTTACATAAATCAGAGAAGAGTTACAGTGCAATTAAATGTATCCACAAAGTAATATGATATAAAGCACTTTGCAAATATTAAACCTCTCCTTAAGGGATCAATGTTTTCCATGAAGAAGCTGGTATGCGGAGAGGGAAAGGAAGAGAAGAAGGCAGAGAAAGAGAGTCCGACCCACCGGGTTAGTACTAGGGAGACCGGGATCTGAGCGGCAGCTCCCTTGGGTGGGCACCCATAAGTACTCAAAGAGGGAAGCCAGAGAACGGAGTCCACCAAGGCGAAGTGATTCCGGAGTTGAGACAGGGGTTTGCTCGCTGTGCACCTGGAACCTTCAGGTAGAGGCATGCGCAGGGGGCTGGGCGCTCCTTCCCCGCTTCCCTAAACGCAGGCGGTCGCCCAATTCCAAGAAGCGGAAGTCTCTGCGCTCCAGTCAGTAGCCACAGCGACCTCGCGCACTTTTTAGTAACAACGGTATGACCACCCATNTGAACAAAGCTAGAGAAGGTGATGGAACTCCAGCTGAGCTATTTCAAATCCTAAAAGATGATGCTGTTAAAGTGCTGCACTCAATATGCCAGTAAACTTCCCTGGTGGCTTAGATGGTAAAGCGTCTGCCTACAATGAGAGAGACCTGGGTTCGATCCCTGGGTCGGGAAGATCCTCTGGAGAAGGAAATGGCAATGCACTCCAGTATTCTTGCCTGGAAAATCCCATGGATGGAGGAGCCTGGTAGGCTAAAGTCCACAGGGCCACAAAGAATTGGACACGACTGAGCAACTTCACTTCATTTCACTTCAGCAGTGGCCACAGGACTGGAAAAGGTCAGTTTTCATTTCATTCCCAAAGAAAAGTAATGACAAAGAATGTCCAAATTACTGTACATTGCACTCATTTCACACACTAGCAAGGTAATGTTCAAAATCCTTCAAGCTAGGCTTCAAAGTATATGAACTAAGAACTTTCAGATGTACAAGCTGGATTTAGAAAAGGCAGAGGAACCAGAGATCAAATTGCCAACATCTGCTGGATCAAATAAAAATCGAGACTTCCAGAAAAACATCCACTTCTGTTTTACTGACTATAACACACTGTTTCATTGACTACACCTTTGACCTTGTGGATCACAACAAACTGTGGACAATTCTTCAGGAGATGGGACTACCAGATCACCTTACCTACGTCTTGACAAACTTGTATGCAGGACAAGAAGCAACAGTTAGAACAGGATATGGAACAACAGAATGGTTCAGAATTGAGAAAGGAGTATGTCAAAGCTGTATACTGTCACCCTGCTTATTTAACTTATATGCAGAGTACATCATGGAAATGCTGGGCTGGATGAATCATAAGTGGAATCAAGATTGCCAGGAGAAACAACCACAACCTCAGATATGCAAATGATATCACTCTAAAGGCAGAAAGCAAAGAGGAACTAAAGAACCTCTTGATGAGAATGAAAGAGGAGAGTGAAAAAGCTGNGCCCCCCCTGCCTAGCTCAGTTTACAGAGAGCAGGCTCAGGGGGAGGGGAAAAACATAAAAAGAAGAAGCAAGATTGAGCCTCTGTCTCCTCTGCTCGTGTTTCGGGTCAGCCCACCCTCATGCCTCGAGGATGTATTTTTCTTTGCTTGCCAAATAAAACTGAGCTGTAACCGAGCTGTACACTGGTCTGCCACTTCAAATTTTAGCTGCGGCAAGACAGAACCCAGGAAATTACACACTCCCCCAATAGTTGGATGGCATCACTGACTCAACGGACATGAGTTTGAGCAAACTCCAGGAGATGGGGAAGGACAGGAAGGCTTGGCGTGCTGCAGTCCATGGGGTCGCAGAGTCGGACACAACTGAGTGACCGAGCAACAATACCGAGCTAGAATCTAGGGCTTCCCCGGGGGCCCAGTGGTGAAGAATCTGCTTGCAATGCAGGAGACACAGCAGGCACAGGTTTGCTTCCTGGGTCAGAAAGATCTCCTGGAGGAGGAAATGGCAACCTACTTCAGTACTCTTGCCTGAGAAATCCCATGGGCAGAGGGGCCTGGGGGGCCAGGGTCCACAGGGTCGCGAAGAGTTGCACGTGACTGTCTCAGCATGAGCACCAGGTAACCAGAATGTTAACTTCCACTCAGCTACCTCCCCAAAGAGGTTCTTTCCTTCGTATTCACTTTCTTTTACCGGTGCTTAAAATGGTGCCTGTGCATAATAATCGTCTAATAGGTATTTGCTAGCTTTCTGAATTAAAATGGCATGAATGGAAAAACACTTATCTACGCTCAACTGTTTATGTTTCATAAAGTTCAGTGTCACTGAGGACCCTCTTTCCAACAGTTTTTGCCCTTTGGGATCTGGGAATAATTTATAGGAAGAGAAAGATAATTTTGCCTCTTCAAATCTTGTAAGAATTTATTGACTTAATGTTCGGCTAGACATTATGAGAACGACAGCATGGGTTTTGTCCTTTTGACATGAAAATAGGCATTATGAGCAGACCATACAGAGAGGCTCCTTTTAGAATCCTATGTTACCAATATGAGTGTGTAGAATCTTACTCATCCTTAATGGAATAACGGTTGTCTCCCAGTTAGCCAGAAAAGGATGCTTCTTTTCCACAGATAAAACCTCACTGTGTGTGTGTGTGTGTATGTTTGATTATCTGGACGGGAGTCTCTGCATTCAGACTGAAGACAGCTCCTGCTGTGCTCGGCAAGGAGAAGCCGCCACCGCGACGAGAAGCCCTTGGGCCACGACTCGAGAGTCGTCCTCGTTCGCTGCAGCTGGAGAAAGGCCCACGCAGCAAAGACCCAGCGCAGACAAAAATAAATAAATAAGACTTACGAACAAATAAAAAGGACAAAGGGACCAAATTCCCCTCACCGCTTTTCTTAGAGCGTCTGTTTGGAGGTCAAGTGAATCTGGCTCCTTCTTCCAGCTTCTGACATAGCAATAAATCTCAACAGGAGTTAACCCTCCTCTCGAATGTTTACAGCATAGAGATATCTCCAAAATCATGGCCAAACAACCTCTGAAAGTGAAACTGTTAGTCACTCAGTCGTGTCCGACTCCTGTGGGCTGCAGTTCGCCAGGCTGCAGCTCCTCCGTCCGTGGGATTCTGCAGACAAGAACACTGGGGTGGGCTGCCATTTCCTTCTCCAGGGGATCTTCCCACCCAGAGGTCACACCCGGCTCTCCCGCACCGCAAGCAGGTTCTTTACTGTCTGAACCACCAGGGAAGCTGACATAATAATGTTGGATTTTACTTGAGCCCTGGGATCCTAAGAAACAGTGATGGTCAAGAATCCTGCCTCTCACCCCGACCCCCCC
>SJYV01056322.1:78209-99279 GCA_006410875.1 Neotragus pygmaeus | reverse complement strand
GGTCAAGAATCCTGCCTCTCACCCCCCCCCCCCCCATCCCCCGCGCCAGCCACTAGTTCACCCTTCGTGTTTTGGAAAATGTTTCCTGCAAAGAACCACTATGATTCTGGCAAGATCACTGACGTTTCCTTGTTTACCTATGACACAGCTAGACACAGAGGAATTCTTATTCTTGAACCCATAAATGACTAGCTAAACTGTTTTATCCTTGTTGATCAATGATAACAAAATTCTCATTAACCAAACTTTGGATAAACTTCTCCCTTCCAGGACACTGAACTTTGGCCCAACATCAACCTGAGCCAATATACAGTCCCTCCAAAAGAATCCCTCCTGGAAAACCGGCTGCTCCCATTACTGCCATTCACCCCATTTCCTAACATTCAGCTCTTTCTAGTCTTGTTTACTCCTCTCTATTAAAAGACAAACCCATTTGGCCTGACTCTTGAGATACTCACAGATCTTATGTTCAAGGCTATCAGAATAGTTCCATCTTTCCTTGCAATGATTCTTTCAAATAAATCATCTCCTAACCTTAACTCTAACTTAGTAAATCTATATACAGTGCAATTTTTCTTTGACATTAATTTTGTGGTCACTTTGGTGCTTGCGTGCAAGCAAATGTGGGAATGTTTACTCAAGAAATTGCACGTTCTCTTCTATGTTGGTAGCCTAGGGTTTTTGTTGCCAGAATTGTTTTATTTCTCCAACAACTTTCATAACTAGCCTTTTGAAATCTGACAGTATTAATACCTCAGATTGCTCTATTTTCCTCCAGCACATTAGAGCATTACTAGAAAAACAGTGCTTTTCCCATCTTTTTATACACTGAAGACTGATTTTTGGACTGCCTCTCATTTCTAAAGCACTTCAGTACCGTTCTCTTCATCTTTTGTTTCTCTCCTCATAGAAGCTCTGGGATTGTGAAAATATCTTACTTCGTTTGAGTCTATACTCTAGATTTATTATTCTGCCTCTTAACATTAGTAGAGAGACCATTTGGAAACTGCCTGTCTACCACAATACTTTTAACATCTCAAAATTCCTTAACTCTAGAGACCACATTGCCCTCCTGCTGAAGTTGGAATCATAACATCTAGTATGCTTATCTGGGCACACTTTAGTTTTGAATTCTCTGAAATTTATTTGCTGATGAACTTGTAATTTTTTTGTTTTTGTTTTTTTATACTTTGGGGACTTAAAAATTGCAGATGGGGAAACTTAGTTTCTCTTTGTTTTAAAGCTTGGTGTTCTAGCTTTCCTAACCAAATTTCAAATTTAACTGAACGTCAGGGCTGTATATTGTCACCCTGCTTATTTAACTTCTATGGAGAGTACATCATGAGAAATGCTGGACTGGAANAGTGGTGTCTCTGCTTTTTAATACACTGTCTCAGTTTGTGCTTTCTTCCGAAGAGTAAGTGTCCTCTAATTTCATAGCTGCAAACACCATCTGCAGTGATTTTGGAGCCTAAGAAAACAAAATCTGTCACTGCTTCCTATTTTCCCCCTATCTATTTGCCTTGAAGTTATGGGACCTGATGCCGTGATATTAACTTTTTTAATGTTTGAGTTTCAAGCCAGCTTTTCCACTGTCCTCTTTGACCCTCACCAAGAAGCTCTTTAGTTTCTCTTCACTTTCTGCCATTTTATTTGCTTAAAAGGCCCATATTCTAAATTCACTGAAGAAACACAACAAAAAAAAAACAAAGCAAAACGAAACTGGAACCTACCCATTAGTGATTCTGGTGCCACTGATGAAAACATTAGCAGGTAGACTGAATGTTCTGTTTGACTGTGACTTTAGAGAGAACAGAATCATATTTCAATGATAGAGAGCCAGAAGTCAAGTAAAAACAATCAACTTTCATGTTGCGTTTTCCACTGAGGTGAAACCAAGAGATTAGAGGAGTTTTTTAGTGGTGCTGCTTACATCAGCAGTTCAGCTATTTAAACAAAAACAGCACCTAATTCCATTTGTCTGTTTGTTAACATTTGACATCCCTCTGGAGTTCAGTTCTTTAGATGGCNTGAAACCAAGAGATTAGAGGAGTTTTTTAGTGGTGCCGCTTACATCAGCAGTTCAGCTATTTAAACAAAAACAGCACCTAATTCCATTTGTCTGTTTGTTAACATTTGACATCCCTCTGGAGTTCAGTTCTTTAGATGGCTCCATTTTGAACTGTCTACATACACTTTTTCTTAATGAGGGATGACCTCCCAGATCGTCCATACAGCCTTACAGAATGCGATTTTGGTCTGAGATGAGATGCTCACATCAGAAGAAGCTCCTAGAATACTTCATCCATCTTGTTAATGAGCTGACTATTGGCCTCTCTCTGGTGTGACATCCTGGCACCCTTGATCTTTTATGGAAAGAAATTAGTGCTGGCATTCAGTGGAAAACTCCAAATGGGCTTAATTGGAATTTTTCAGGGTAAGACAGAATGTTCAGTTTTTAGCTTAATGATGATGCTGGGACTATAAACATACCAGATTTGAGTTCAGTTAAGATAATTGCATGGGCAAAAATGAAAGTGCAATTAGGCTAGCCCCGCATCTACTAAGTGCAGTTATTGNGTTCCTCCTCAGTGCCTTGATGGAGCAGGTTGCTGCCTGAACGACCTAGTGAGTAAGTTATAATGAAAACTGTTTGTTCCTCTGCTTTGTATAATATTGCTCTAAATCACAGAGGGCATCACACACAAGTGTTATTTAGAACACAATACATAATAAAATGTACTTAAGAATGATAAGAGCACTCCCAGTTAATCTGAGGATATGTTTCTCTCTTTCTTTAACAAATATTCATTAACATTAACACGCGCTAAACACCACACCAAGGAACACCACCAAAGAAAACAGGCCCTGAGAAATTCACAAATCAGTGAGCCAGAAAGAAAGGGAATCACTAATCACAGTAAAGCAAGTTAAGTGTGAGGAGACGCATACACTGGGTCTAAGAAAAAGCAAACCCAATGGTGTCCAGAACAGGCTGGGGGCCTTGTGCAGGGGTGGATTCATGACATGCAACATCGGTCTTAAAGAGACAGCATGTGTTGACCAGTCAGATGGAAAAAAGAATGGGGAAGGATATTCAAGGAAGGAGGGACCGCGTATACCCAGAAGTGTGATATAATGCATCAGATATTGTCAAGTAATCCAGCATCCCTCTGTTCCACCCACCTCACTCATCCCTAGGTCCTGCCAGACGATGAAGGCTGGGTTATGCATGAGAAATCCAAAACCAAAAGAAACCATCCAGCCCGCAAGGGGTGGAAACAGACATTTTTTAAAAGTAGTAGCAGCAATGAAGTGAGTGTCCGAATAAGGTTCTGCACAGGTTACGGAGGAGTCAGTTAACTCTGGGAGTATCAGGAAGGTTTCTAGAGGGTATGGCATTGGGAACTTATTTTTATTGAAATAAAAATGGATTTCCACCAGAACAAGGAAGAGAATGCCACTTCAGGAAAGTCAGTCTCCACTCCTAACTTACAGTTCAGGCAACTTCTATTTATATAAAGGCAATCACACACCGCTCTCTTGTACAAGGTCTAAGCATAATGCTTCTAAAATGTGCCCACATTTTTTCACATATCAATAGTTTGCTCTGTTTTAGTACTAAGTAGTATCCATTGTGTGAATAGACCCCACTTTATATATCCATTGTCCTATTGATGAATTTTTTCTACTTTTGGGATACTATGCGCAGAACTGCTGAAAGGTTCTTATTCAAGTACTTCCTAGACACATAGTTTCATTTCTTTTGAATGCGTAGGAGTTGAACTGCTGCCTCAGTTATGTCTAGTTTTATACGAAATTCCCAGACATTCTAATATTCTAGATACATTGCATGGTATCTGCTTAAGCATGTTGGACAGTTTCAGCACTCTGCATCTTTGCCAACATGCCAACACTTGATCCTCCCTGTCAATTCTGGCCATTCTGGGGGAGGGTGTTTCATGTTACTTTATTGTTGGCTGGATTTTTATTTTCGCGAATGCTAATGGTCTGAGTGAATTCTTACGTGTCTCTGTCTTTGGCTAAGAGCCTATTCATCTCTCTTCATGTACTGTATGCTCTATCTCACAGTCCTCAAACCTGGCTGCACATTAAGCCATCTGTGGACTTTTGCCTGGGCCCCACCCCCCAGGTTTAATCTGATTTAGTTGTTACGCCTGAGCCCCCTGTCACTGGGATTGATAAAGAGGTACTCTTGGTAATTCTATGTGCATCTGTTGCTGTAGTCCAGCGATTTTCAAACTATAAGTAACAGTCACCTAGAGGGCTTGTTAATACACAGATTGCCGAGCTTCACCCCAGAGTTTCTGATTCAGGGAGCCTGAGTTAGAGGCCGAGAATACGCTTTCCTGGAAATCTGCCTTTCTGAAACGTTTCCACATGATATGGTGCTGCGGGTCCTGGGATCACCCACTGAGAACCACATCCCAAGAGACACTAAAGTCAAGCCTTTCCTCTTGGTGTTTTCTGTTGGTAATGCCATCTAAGCCTTTGTTTTCCTTGTACAGCTTTTTCTTGAAGAACCAAAGCCCGAATGTGTCTCAGCCTTGGCCAAGTCTGTCCAGATTAACTTGCTCTGCCATTTCACTTCCCATACACTGCCGTCCTGATGCATGGGATAGCTGCACTTGTCGCACTGCTTTGCTAATATCGGTTTATTTTTCTGGTTACAGCACGTTCCTCTCCTACCCAATGAGCTCTCTATGGCCTCAGAAGCCCCTGTGCCGTGTTCTTTGACTCTTCAGCAACTAACAACATCTGGTACATTACTGAGTGTCCATTATTTCATTGAAAAATTTCTTGGTTCTTTTAACGAATGAGTGGCTGGATGACCACAGAAAATGTGATAAGATAAGGCTTCTCACAGGCTTGAATTCTTCAATACCACAACTGACCATCTTTTAAATCAAATTGGTGGCCAGATCACATGAGCCAGAGAACAAATCTATAACAAAAACTAAAATAAAAGCCATATGTCACTGTAGGCTACAGTTAGCTTTTTTTTTTTTAAGTCATTAAAGGACTTGAAAAGGAATTCTTTTGAATTGAATAAGGCAGCAAGTACAAAATCAAAGAAAAATTTTACAAGATGAAAACAATGTATAATTCTTCTCAGAATATTACATTTGTTTCCTGAAGGCTTTCTTATCAATTAAGAAGTGCTTTCAAACAAATTTGTCTCTCTAGAGACTTTAAAGACACAAACTTCCATGTGAAAGACTATGTTGCTAGAAATTCTATAATATTTTATTGAAAGCTTCATTTGCAAAATGAGATGGCAACTATAATATTAATAATGATAACAGCTGCAATTCACTCCTTAAATTATGTTGCAGACTTTGTTAAGTGCACTTCACGAATTATCTCATTTAATCCTTCAGTTCTGTTCAATTCAGTTCAGAACTTACTAGAGCCTTATGTTGTTCAGTTGCTAAGTCCAATGTGACTTTGAGACCCCATGGACTGTAGTACAACAGGCTTCCCTGTCCATCATCTCCCTAACTTTGCTCAAACTCATGTCCATCAAGTCGGTGATGTCATCCAACCATCTCATCCTCTATTGTACCCTTCTCCTCCTGCCTTCAACCTTTCCCAGTATGAGGGTCTTTTCTAACGAGTCACTTCTTCGCATCAAGTGGCCAAAGTATTGGAGCTTCAGCATCAGTCCTTCCAATGGATATTTAGGGTTGAATTCCCTTAGGATGGACTGGTTTTGCTCTCCTTGCCTTATTTTGTTCAGTCATGTCTGACTCTTAGCAACCCCATGGACTGCAACATGCAAGGCTCCCCGTTCTTCACCATCTCCCAGAGGTTGCTCAAAGTCCATTGAGTCGGTGATGCCATCCTACCATCCTATCGTCTGCCGACCCCTTCTCCTCCTGCCCTTGCCTTATGAGAGGGTGTTGTTATTCCACTTTCATAGGTAACAATGAAAAGAAGTTAAAAGAACTTAAATAGTGTATTGAAGGCCAGTATTCAGGCCTATTTCTATGGAGAGCTGCCAGGTAAATTACAGGAAGCTCAGTGGAATTTGAATTTCAGATAAATGGTACTTCTTTTGTTACAAGTATATCTCATGGAATATTGGGGACATGATAATATTAGAAAACTATTCATTGTTTATCTGAAATTAAAAATTAACTGGTATCCTGTGTTTCTATTCGCTCAGTCTGGACAACCCACTTCGATCTCACTCCAGAACAATTTGCATCAGACCGCTAGGTTACAGGCACCTTAATTCTCTCTTACGGACAGGTAATTCTTGATTTACTTACATGAAATTGTGGCATAAACTTCAAACATTTAACGCAGCCTCAAGAACCCTGAACGGTGTGGATTCCATTTTGCGGATCTCCAGGATCGGAGCGCTGTGGGCAGGAGCTGGGCCAGCTGTGCGTCTGGGGGAGTGTGCCCGCTGCAGGCTGAGTGGGGCGCGCGCAGAGCAGCCCGCAGAGGGACCGGGGCGGGCGGCGCGGGCTGTGGGCATCGCTGTGGGCACCCCGGTGCTCCTTTGAGGAGGTGGACAGCTTGCAGAGAGCTTTAAACAGAATGACCCGCTTAAGTTTCCACAGGACCAACCTGACTAAGGCTCGGAGAGCAACGTGAGCGGGACGAGGGTGGAAGGGGAGGAGCAGGGGGCGCTCAGGAGGCTCAGAGGCTGTGCGGGCTCCGGCGCCGAGCTCCGGGTGGTAACGTCTAGCGGGGAGCGGGAGAGAGGGCTGCGGTCTCCCAGTTTTAGTCTTGAGTCCGGCGCGGCTTCAGGCGGAGGCCTGAGGGGATCCGGGTCCAGGCCCGCCGCGTGGGTGCTGCATCTTTGGGGCGGACGGGGCAGCCCTGCTGGCAGAGAGCCACATTCTGGCACAAAGGCGGCTGCAGAGGCTGCGGCAGGGCTGTGCTCTCAGGGCCGGGCAGGCGGGGCCGGGCGGCAGGAGGTGTGCTCCCGCCCGCGGCAGGGATCCGGCCCCTCCCGGCTCCCGGAAGCAACCGGGGAGGCTGGGCGCCGGCGGCGAGGTCCTGCAGCCCCGCCACGCTTCCTATGATGCTCTTAGACTTTGTTAGCTTAACCGGATCTAATTTGCACCTAGATAGGCATGGAAGCATTCAAGGTAACAAGATTAAATGAGTGAAGTTAAACACACACGCAAAATACAGATGCCCTACAACGAAACTCCAAGCACGTAGCAAACTTTTCACAGGGAGCTCTGGGCGACGGAAGACATAGATGACCAGCTCGTCCAAAGTCATGAAGATAGGAACTGCTTCTGTCACACTGCAGACAGAGTTCGGGTTTTAACAACCCAGCCATCTAACCTTCCGGGAAAACTAAAGTTTACCCTAATGGTGTGAGCAGAGCTCTTCAGCTAAAACAAAAATAATTGAAATTAAAGCAAAGTGAAGAAATGAAGTCACTCAGTCGCATCCGACTCTTTGCGACCCCATAGACGGTAACCTGCCAGGCTCCTCTGTCNTGTGTGTGTATTTGTTTGCTTTTGTATCATGTGCTCCTCCTATTTTCCAAACTATACAGCTGTCATCTACAAACATATTGGTTGAGTGTATTCAGCAAAACTTGAAACACTCCACAGGTAAAAAGGGAAAAAAAAATAAAGAGAGCTCCAAGCTACAAAAGGCAGACAGAGCAGTGATGCTATAATTATAATTATATAGCTGTTTTTCTCCTCTGAAGGTGTTACTCGCTCAGTCTTGTCTGAGTCTTTGTGATCCCATGGACTGTAGCTTGCCAGGTTCTTCTGTCCTTGGAATTCTCCAGGCAAGAATACTGGAGTGGGTAGCCATTCCAATCTTCAGTAGATTTTATCCCCTACTGACTTTTGAAAAAAATTGGTTTTATTAATTTATTTGGTTGCACTAAGTTGCAGTATGTGGGATTTTTAGCTGTGGCACACAAATTCTTAGTTGCAGCATTTGGGATCTAGTTCCCTGATCAGGGATCGAAACCTGGCCCCCTGCTTGAAAGCAGAGAGTCTTAGCCACTGGACCACCAGGGAAGTCCTTCCTCTGCTGACTTTTTAGAACAAACTTGTTATTTTGAAACAGATTTAGACTCACAAGAAGTATCACAAAATGTGTAGAGGGTTTTCATAGTTTACCTAGGTTTTCCTAATGTAAAGATCTTGTATTAACCATAGTACAATTATCAAAACTGAAATATTAACCTTGGTAAAATAATATCAGGGCTTCCCAGGTGGCACTAGTGGTTAAGAACTTGCCTGCCACTACAGAAGACATGAGAAAAGCAGACTGGATCCCTAGGTCAGGAAGATCCCCTGGAGGAGGACACGGCAATCCACTCCAGTATTCCTGCCAGGAGAATCCCATGGACAGAGGAACCTGGCAGGCTACAGTCCATAGGGTCACACAGAGTTGGACATGACTGAAGCAACTTGGTATGTATGCATGCACACTAATATCAACTGAACTATAGACTTTATTCAGATTCCTCAACTGCCTTAGTACAGGATTGTAAAGAAAAAAACGGAGGATGTAGAGGAAGAAGGACTGCATGAAGTTTTCTAGGGTCAAAGGCATTGAGCAAAAGGGAGCAAATTGAGCACCAAATTCATGATAGGCCCTGCATAGTGCCTCTTCCGCAGTAGCCTTGTGCCGAGGTCCGGGCTGTGTGCTGCGATTGCCTTTCACGGAGGATCGGGCTGTGTGCCATGGTCGCCCTGCGCCGAGGTTCGGGCTGTGTGCCATGTTAACCTTGCACTGAGGTCCGCACTGTGTGCCGCAGTAGCCTTCTGCCGAAGTCCGGGCTGTGTGCTGCAGTTGCCCTGTGCCCATGTCTGGTCCGTGTGCCACGGTCATCATCTCCTGAGGTCAGTGCTGTGTGCCATGGTCGCCCTGTGCCGAGGTCCGTGCTGTGTGCCTCGGTCGCTCTTCACTGTCATTCCCACTGTTTGCCGTGGCTGCCTTGCGCCGAGGTCGAGGCTGTTTTCCGCCCTCAGCTTGCGATGAGTTCCGGGCTCTGTGAAGCGCTCCCTCTTTGCTGAAGTCTGGGCTGTTTGCAATGGTCGCCCTGTTCTGAGGTGCGGGCTGTGTGCGGAGACAGCCTTCTGCAGAGGTCCAGACTGTGTTCCGCAGTCGCCCTGTTCTGAGGTGCGGGCTGTGTGCCACAGTCGCCATCTCTCCAGGTCCAGGCTGTGAGTCGCGGTCGACCTGTGCTGAGGTCTGGCCTGTGTTCTGCCCTCGGCTTGTGACCTGGTCCCGGTTCTGTCCCACGGTTCCTCTTTGACAAGGTCCAGGTTGTATGCCATGGTAGCCTTCTCCAGAGGTCCGGGCTATGTGCGGCAGTCCCCCTGTGCTGAGGTCCGGCCTGTGTGGCATGGTCACCATGCGCCGAAGCCCGGGCTGTGTTCCATAGTTGGCTAGAGACGAGTTCCAAGCTCTGTGCCACGGTCGCCCTGCACAAATTTCCAGGCTGTGTGCCGCGGTCTCCCTTCACTGAGGTCCGGGCTGTGTTCGGGGTTGGCTAGCGATGTGTTTGGAGGACTGTGCCATGGTCGCCCTGCACAGATTTCTGGGCTGTGTGCTGCGGTCGCCCTGTGCCGAGGTCCGGGCAGTGTGCAGTGCTCGCTCTGAGCCGAGGTCCGACCTGTGTGCCGCGGTCACACTGCTATGAGATCCTGGGTGTGTGTTGCACTGAACATCTGCTGACATCCGTGCTGTGTTCCTGGGTTGCATTGACTTAAGGTCCGGGATGTGTGCCGTGGTTGCCCTTCACTGAGGTTCGGGATGTGTGCTGCAGTCACCCTGCATCGAAGTCCGGCCTGTGTGCCGCGGTCACACTGTGCCGAAGTCCAGGCTGTGTTCCGCAGTCGGCTAGTGAAGAGTTCCATGCTGTGTGCCTCGGTCACCCTGAGCTGATGTCCGGCCTGTGTACCACAGTCACCCTGCGCCGAGGTCCGGCCTAAGTGCTGCCATCGCCCTATGCTGAGGTCTGCTCTGAGTGCCACAATCACCCTGATCTGAAGTCTGGACTGTGTTCCGCAGTCGGCTGCCGACGAGTTCCACGTTGTGTGCCGCGGTCACCCTGTCCCAAAGTCCGACCTGTGAGCCTCGGTAGCCTGGAACCGAGATCCGGGCTGTGTGCTGTGGTAGCCTTGAGCCAAGGTTCGGGTTGTGTGCCGAGGTAGCCTTCTGCAGAGGTCCAGGCTGTGTGCCGAGGTTGCCCTGTTCCAAGGTCCGGGCTGTGTGCCACGGTTGCCATCTCCCCAGGTCCGGGCTGTGTGCCGCGGTCACCCTTTGCCCAGGTCCGGCCTGTGTTCCGCCCTCGGGTTGCGATCTGTTCCCGGGTCTGTACCGCGGTTCCTCTTTGCCAAGGTCTGGGCTGTGTACCGTGGTAGCCTTCTCCAGAGATCCGGGCTGTGTTCCATGGTCTACCTGAGCTGATGTCCGGGCCGTGAGTCGCAGTTGCCCTGAGCTGATGTCTGGCCTGTGTTTCGCAGATGCCCTGCGTCGAGGTCTGGCCTGTGTGCCGCGGTCGCCCTGCGGCAAGGTCCAGTCTTTGTGCCATGGTCACCCTGCGCCGAGATACGGCCTATGTGTCACTGTCGCCCTGCACTGAGGTCCGGCCTGAGTGTCACAGTCACCCTGCTCCAAGGTCCAGACTGTGTTCTGCGGTCAGCCAGCAACGAGTTCCAGGCTGTGTGACGTGGTTGCACTTCATTGAGTTTTGGGCTGTGTGCTGCGGTTGCCCTGCTCCAAAGTCTGGGCTGTATTCCGCGGTCGGATAGTGATGAGTTACTGGCTGTGTGCCACGGTCGCCCTTCACCTGCGTCGAGGTCCAGGATTGTGCTGCGGTTGCCCTTCACTGAAGTTCTGGCTGTGTGACCCAGTCATCCTCACTGAAGTTCAGGCTGTGTGCAGTGGTCTCCCTACTCGATGTCCTAGATGTGGGCTGTGGTTGTCCTGTGCCTCGGTCCGGATGTGTTCTGCGGTAGCCCAGTGCCAAAATCCGGGCTGTGTTCCGCGGTTGGCTAGCGACGAGCTACTGGCTGTGTGCCGCGGTTGCCCTTCACTGTGTTTTGGGCAGTGTGCCACGGTCGCCCTTCGCCAAGNAGTCGTGTCCGACTCTGCGACCCCATGGACTGTAGCCTACCAGGCTCCTCTGTCCATGGGATTTTCCAGGTAATAGTACTGAAGTGTAATTACCATTGCCTTCTCCAGGGGATCTTCCCGACCCAGGGATCGAACCCGGGTCTCCCGCATTGCAGGCAGACGCTTAACCGTATGAGCCAACGTTTCCCTTAAGCAGTGCTGGTCACCTAGCTGTCCTGGCCCTGCCCGTTGTACCTCAGAAGCAGGTCATGCATGCTGTACGCATGCACCGGGACTGGTCATCCTATCCCTGACTCCTTCCAAATTTTGGGTGGAAACTTCCTTTCTGTCCTTATTATCTGTGGCAGGAGGATTGGGAAGACAGCCCACGATGGCGGGCCAGAGGTTGAGATGAAGGTCTTGAATACAGACTCAAAGCAAAAGGCTGAGTAAACACTTTCTTGCTCCCTTGTGATACATACCAACAACTCACTCACTTGGCACCACCTTTGGGAATGTGCCCCCCAAATTCCTGTTTGTCCTCTAGCTAGTGTTTAGTCCAAATGACAATATTAAAAAGAGACTGCAGCATGGAGGATATAGGGGAGCATTCAGGTGAAGGATTTAATTAGGAAAGAAACAGAAAGCTTCAAAAAGAAGGAAATGCTTTCAGTCCACTTCATAAAGAAAGAGCAAGAATACTGATTGAAATGCTTTATGCATTCCAGTTTTTCAATAGCATATCAGAATTCCTGCTTTGAGTTCTCTTCAAGTACAGCACCGGATTTGCGGTCCACACCTTCCCAAGTATGCACAGAAATTCACTAGTTTGTAAGCCCAGGTGACTCACTGCTTAGTTGAATATTTTGTTAAATGCTGAAAGATGTACTATAATGTAGTACTCAACTTGCATACCTAAGTATGCGACTCACCAGGTAGGTAATTCTACTGTGGATTCTTACTAGATTTGCCTGATTTGACGACATGTACTCAGCAGGAGTAATTACAAGCAGAATTCAAAAAAGCTCAAATTCGCTAATGCATTTAAATGTTTGTACTGTCTACAGTTTCCTTTGGGATCTGATGTCACTCTGTCATTTCAAACCTCAGACTGATAAAAATACAGATTCTTGAACTCTTCCCCAGATGATCTATATTAGCATTTTAAGAAGCACCGTAAGCCTTTGGATATGTCAACCAAAACTTTGCTTTGGAAAACATTCATCAGACTCTCAACGTCTCCTGAATGAAGCTGACAGCTTGTGATGCCCTTGGATGGACACAGTCGTCTTTCTCATCCATCTTTTCTTATGCACCTGGGAGATTTCATTTGCCCTTTTAAATTAGCAGGGCACAAATCAACTCTCAATATTCATTGGAAGGACTGATGCTGAAGCTGAAACTCCACTACTTTGGAGCCCTGATGCGAAGAGCTGACTCACTGGAAAGGACCCTGATGCTGGGAAAGATTGAAGGCAGGAGGAGAAGGAGATGACAGAGGATGAGATGGTTGGATGGCATCACCGACTCAACGGACATGAGTTTGAGCAAGGTCCAGGAGAGAGTGAAGGACAGGGAAGCCTGGTGTGCTGCAGTCCAGGGGGTGGCAAAGAGTCAGACACAACTTAGCGACTGAACAGCAACAAAGCCCTCACTTCTCTACAGAATTTCCATTTGGCACAGATTACTACTTTACGGATTATGTCATTTTATATGAAAGGGGATTACAACTCTGCTGGATATGGAAAAAGTAAGAGTTTGAAAGGCAAGTATTTTATTTGTGAAGTTTTTAGTAGTTTTTTTAAAAAATCTACTCTGTTACCTGCCTATCCATCCATACTCCCACCCTCCACATAATATGAAACATCTAATGTATTTTGAACATTAAATATACTTTCCGTAAAGTGATCTGAAAACAATGAAGGGTGATTTGAATATTCTTTCTGCACGTTAGCAGGTGCTGTTCCTTAACTCAGCATCCTTTGAGGTAAATTTCTAATATAGGAGCCTTTGTTGACTTCCCAGGTATATGTGATTCCCCAGCTGTAAACTGCATCTTTCATACGGGTCTTATCATGATATACTGCTTAGTGTGTTTTTCTTGCAGCCTTTATCCTCGGTTAATTCACAGCCTTCTTGAGGGGAAAAGAATATGATTTCCTTTATTATTCCCATAGCAAAAANACTAGAAACTGTTAAGAGTTGGCTTAAGTTAAATATTATTCAAAATAATTCATATTTATAATTTGGTGTTTTAGTCGCTGAGTTATGTCTGACTCTTGTGACCCCATGGACTGTAGCCTACCTAGCTCCTCTGCCTATGGCATTCTCCAGGCAAGAATACTGGAGTGCGTAATCATTCCCTTCTCCAGGGGATCTTCCCGACTCAGGAATTGAGCCCAGGTCTCCTGCATTGCAGGCAGATTCTTTGCTGACTGAGTCAGCAGGGGAGCCCAAATACATACTCCTTGGGGTATGCATGTGCCAACACTTGGCATAACCAGATTTTTAAAATTTCTGTCAATCTGATGGTATGACAGGTTTTAACTTGTATTATGTATATACAGAAATCAAATTGCCAACATCTGTTGGATCATAGAAAAAGCAAGAAAGTTCCAGAAATGTATCTACTTCTGCTTTACTGGCTATGCCAAAGCCTTTGACTGTGTGGATCACAACAAACTCTGGAAAATTCTTCAAGAGATGGGAATACCNAATCAAATTGCCAACATCTGTTGGATCATAGAAAAAGCAAGAAAGTTCCAGAAATGTATCTACTTCTGCTTTACTGGCTATGCCAAAGCCTTTGACTGTGTGGATCACAACAAACTCTGGAAAATTCTTCAAGAGATGGGAATACCAGACCACCTTACTCGCCTCCTGAGAAATCGATATGCAGGTCAGGAAGCAATAGTTAAAACTGGACATGAAACAACAGACTGGTTCCAAATCAGGAAAGGAGTATGTCAAGGCTGAACATTGCTACCCTGCTTATTTAACTTACATGCAGAGTACATCATGTGGAATGTTGGGCTGGATGAAGCAAAAGCTGGAATCAAGATTGCCAGAAGAAATATCAAAACCTCAGATACGCAGATAACACTACTCTTATGGCAGAAAGCAAAGAAGAATTAAAGAGCCCCTTGATGAAAGTGAAAGAGAAGAGAGAAAACGTTGGCTTAAAACTCAACGTTCAAAAAACTGGGATCATGGCATCTGGTCCCATCACTTCATGGAAAACAGATGGGGAAACAGTGGAGACAGTGACAGACTTTATTTGGGGGGGCTCAATCGGAGAAGGCAATGGCACCCCACTCCAGTACTCTTGCCTGGAAAATCCCATGGGTGGAGGAGCCTGGTATGTTGCAGTCCATGGGGTCGCTAGGAGTCAGACATGACTGAGTGACTTCACTTTCACTTTTCACTTTTATGCACTGGAGAAGGAAATGGCAACCCACTCCAGTGTTCTTGCCTGGAGAATCCCAGGGACGGGGGAGCCTGGTGGGCTGCCGTCTCTGGGGTCACACAGACTCGGACATGACTGAAGCGACTTAATAGCAGCAGCAGCAGCCAAAATCAGTGCACATGGTGACTGCAGCCATGAAATTAAAAGACACTTGCTCCTTGGAAGAAAAGCTACGATCAACTTAAACAGCATATTAAAAAACAGAGACATTACTTTGCTGACAAAGGTCTGTCTAGTCAAGGCTATGGTTTTCCCAGTAGTCATGTACAGGTGCAAGAGTTGGACTATAAAGAAAGCTGAGCGCCGAAGAATTGATGCTTTTGAACTGTGGTATTGGAGAAGATTCTTGGGAGTCCCTAGGACTGCAAGGAGATCAAACCAGTTAATCCTAAAGGAAATCAACCTTGAATATTCATTGGAAGAACTGATGCTGAAGCTGAAACTCCAATACTTTGGCCACCTGATATGAAGAACTGACTCATTGGAAAAGACCCTGATGCTGGGAAAGACTGAAGGCAGGAGGNACCAGTTAATCCTAAAGGAAATCAACCTTGAATATTCATTGGAAGAACTGATGCTGAAGCTGAAACTCCAATACTTTGGCCACCTGATATGAAGAACTGACTCATTGGAAAAGACCCTGATGCTGGGAAAGACTGAAGGCAGGAGGAGAAGTGAATGACAGAGGATGAGATAGCTGGATGACATCACTGACTTGGACTGAGTTTGTGCAAGCTCTGAGAGTTGGTGATTGGCAGAGAAGCCTGGTGTGCTGCAGTCCATGGGATCCCAAAGAGTGGGACACGACTGTGTGACTGAACTGATACAGATAAAGCATTAATTTATTATATATAACATTAAATTGTAGTGTTTGATATATTCTAGGTACAAGCATGGTGAATATATTCAAATCTGTGATGACTTTTTACTTTTTTCATGGAGTCTCTAATTTTAATGTAGTTCTAAATTTTAATGAGGTTAATCAATCTGTCTTTTGCTACATGCATGTAATTTGTGACTTCTATGTTGAGGTCATATTTTTTTTCCTATGTTTAAAATCTTCGAGTTTCACATCTAACTCTTTTCAGATAGAACTTAATACTGTGCATAGTGTGAAGGGGTTGTTGTCCTTTAGTCAATTTATAATTCACATTATTTCAAATCAGTAACTTCCAAAATTGATGCTTTCTTGAGTATCATTTCTACTTTTCTATTAGAACCACCTACTTTTCTATCTAGCCCAAATAGGAAAAGGAGTATGTCAAGGCTGTATATTGTCACCCTGCTTATTTAACTTCTATGCAGAGTNGTGATTTTCAGAGAAGCATGAAGTCACGTAGAAAGTTAAACATAAACAACAGTCTTGCAAAAAGTGATGAAAGAAGTGAGTGAAGCTCAGAAAACAGAAAAAAAAAAAAAGAGTGAGGAAAGTAGTCTCAAAAAACGTATTATATGAGAACAAAGGGTTTTCCTTTCTTCTCAAGACTGTATAACTTTATCTTTCAAAACAGGGTATTCTTATCCAGGCCTTGCCTCCACCATCTTAAATCTTTTACTTAATAAATGGCTGTTTAAGGGACTTTATTAATCAGAGACTTGGGTGGTAGGTAGCTAGCCAGCCCTCTTTTCCAGTTTCTTCCTTTTTCCATGATGTCCTAGCCAATCCGTGACCCAAGACTCACCCTCGTTACCACGCCTTTGGCATCCTCTCTCTAACTCACCGCCTCCCTTCTGGAGGGAAAACACAGACAGAAGAAAGAGAAAAAGAGAAAGAAGATAAAAGAATATTTAATGCATTGAGCAGGTGAGTAGGCATATTTGCGCCTTTATTTTGAAATACAGTCTCTAGCATTTGGACTGCAGCAGGGTTCTCTTTCCCCTTTTCGTCATTTCCGTCCACCATCCCCGCCTATTCTTCCAGAACAGTTGCATGGACATTGCAAATCTGGAGGAGGGGGATTCAGGGAGGAGCAAAACGGGAGGACTGACTCACGTGAAAAGACCCCGATGCTGGGAGGGGTTGCGGGCAGGAGGAGAAGGGGACGACCGAGGATGAGATGGCTGGATGGCATCACCGACTCGATGGACANCTGTTGAAATAAAACGAATTTCGGGAGGTTACATTGAAGTGACACCTCCATTCCTTGCTAGGGGACATGCATCACTCTCAGTGGCCACTGAGTGGGGTTTGGTGGAGAAACTTGGGAAGCTCCAGATGATTCCAGAAAGCTCCTCCACAGCTGACATCCAGAGCTTCTTGGATTAAACTTCTCCGGGCTCCTGAGTTTCATTCCCTGAGAGCCTGGATTCATTTTTCAAATAGCCCTGAATAGTAAAGCTCTTCTTGGTATGAAGGTATGAAGTGCTCTCGTAAGTGTGCCTGAGTCTCTGAGACACCTCAAAACATTGCCCCTCACAGCCGCACCCAGAACTATCTGGGAGGAGTGCGGTGTTGCTCTCTGTTGATCTCCTCACAATGGGCTGTACCCTGAAGAGCTGCTGGGTTCCCAGAGGGTTGAGGACTCGGTACGTTCTAGGTGCAGGGAGAAAAACGAAAAGCAAGGAAGCAGACTGATTCATCAATTCAGACTCTGATGGGTGCTGAGGGTGCAGGAGGCTACAGGAACAGTAGGACCTGGCAAGCTCTCCCTGACAAGGGGCAGAGGGTAGACAGCTTCAGCCTTATGGACCGTGTGTCCTCTGTTGCTGCCACACACACACAGTCCTCAACTCTGGTGATGCGGCACAAAGGCAGTCGTAGGCAACCGATGAATAAATAGGTGTGAACAGATTTGACCCTTGGACTATAAGTTGCCAAGCCCTGGGATGGGCACAAGCTTGGCGAGGGGGCCAGGTGGGAAGGCAGATAGAGGGTGTTAAGCCAGGCACCCTGAGAACCTGAACGATGAGGATGGACCAGTCATGGGTGGCCTGGGAGAAGAGCATTCCAGTTAGAAGGATGAACACATGCGAACACCTTGGAATAAAGGACACAGAATGTCCCAAGGGTGAAATGAAGGCCACTGCATCTGGAGTGCATTAAACAAGAGTGGGAAAAAGTATGAGGTGATGTCACCAAGATAGGGTGCCACCAAATCTGGAGTTTTTCTGCTTGTGACAGGAAGCTACTGGAAGGTTTTAAACAGAGTAATGAATAGAAAGTCCTATTTGTTGTCAGAGAGAGGAAGGAAAAGAGAAATTCCTTGTTACAAAGCACCTGGCCGTGGATTGACTCATAGAGGTAGCTAATACCTTTTTAGGGTTGGTTGCTAAAGCACTGTGCCTCCAAAGGGTCATCAAATCCTAAAATAGAAAGGATTTTAGGTTTCCCTATAGCTCAGACAGTAAAGAATCTGCCTTCAGTGCGGGAGACCCAGGGTTGATCCCTGGGTCAGGAAGATCCTCCNGCCCGCCAGGCTCCTCTGTCCTTGGAATTCCCCAGATAAGAACACTAGAGCGGATTGCCATTTCCTACCCTGAGCATATTAGGGCAGGGGTCCCCAACCTCTGGGATCTAATGCCCAATGAGCTGAGGTGGAGCTGATGTAATAATAATAGAAATAAAGTATACAATAAATGTAATGCCCTTGAATCATCCTGAAACCACACCTTCCCCACCCATCCATGGATAAATTATCTTGCATTAAACTAGTCTCTGGTGCCTAAAAGGTTGGGGGCTGCTAGATTATGGAATTCCCCTCCGTGTATCCCACTGCTCCCTGCTTACCAGGATTTCAGGGTACCTGTATTCACTTTTCATAAGAGTCATCATATTTTAAATTTACTTTTCTTTCTGTGATCATTTACTTACTGTCTGCTTCCTCCTTTAAATCAAAACCTCCATGGGGGCTGGCACCCTGCCTGCTTGGTTCACTACTCACCTCTGGTATCTGCTATGTGGCAGGTTCTCGACCAACACTCACTGAATAAATAGTAGTCTGTGGCCAAATCTCTCTGCAAAATCCATTACTCAAAGAGCTAATAAAAGTGGGTCAGAGAAAGTAGCATCCACGTATATATATTAACATTAAAATAAGATAGCTGCTATAGAACACAGGGAGCCCAGCCGGTGCTCTGGGTTGGTGGGAGGAGGGAAGGGAAGGAGTTGATGTATGTATAATTATGGTTTGCATTGCTGTAGTGTAGAAGCCGATACCACATTGTACTCTTCCTCCAATTAAAAAATAAATAAAAAATAAAAGATAAAAAAAGTGGGTCGAAGCTCAGTGATGACCGATTCCACACAAATCTTCCCCAAGTGAGGTTATCCTTCAAAAAAAAAGAGAAGTGATCCACGATTGGCAATACAGCTAACCCAAAGGACATTTGAAAGAGGAATTTTTCGAAGACAGGAGCAGGATGTAAGTGAAGGGACTGACGTGAGGGATGAAAAGCACTCCCAGGTGCGCTATTTGAATTTTTTCAAACAAACTCAGTAATGAAAGGAAATACATTCCTAGTTTTTGCCACAAAGAGCAGGACAAGCCAGGATGTTAATTAAATTACAAATCAGCTGTCAGCTTGCAGCTGACTGAGCTTTGTGTGCTTCCAAGCAACATCAGATATTTTAAACCCTCTGTAATTACCTACAATGAAGGAGCTGCCAGGAAGAATGCTTTCATGAATATTTAACCGATCTTAAGATCCTTTTTAAAGAACTGGTGATTTAAATAATCTTGAGAGGACTTGCTCCAGCTCAGTGCTGCCCTCCGGCTGTTAACTGAAGTTGCAGGAATGGAGCTTGGCAAGCGTCATCTCCTAAAACTCAGAGCTACCCAGGGGAGGCCAGGCTCTCCCAGCATAGGTCATTATAGGACTAGACAGCCCAAGCTCTCTGGAAAGGTCGGAAAGGGACCACACACCTATGATTTGGGAAAATGATGGGTGTGGAACTGTAAAATGGATTTGTACCCGATGTCACATATGCAGGTTTCTATTTGGGGCTTCCCTGGGGGCTCAGGGATAAAGAATCGATCTGCCAGTGCAGGAGACACTAGTTCCATCCCTGAGTCAGGAAGATCCCCTGGAGAAGAAAATGGCAACCTCTTCAGTATTCTTGCCTGGGGAATCCCACAGAGAGAGAAACCAGGTGGGCTGCAGTCCATGGGGTCACAAAGCGTCGGACTTAGCAAGTAAACAACAACAATATTTATGATTTACAAAGCNCTGGAGAAGAAAATGGCAACCTCTTCAGTATTCTTGCCTGGGGAATCCCACAGAGAGAGAAACCAGGTGGGCTGCAGTCCATGGGGTCACAAAGCGTCGGACTTAGCAAGTAAACAACAACAATATTTATGATTTACAAAGCACTCTCAGAAACATTGGCCCAAGTAACTCGCTCAAGAATTGAGAAAAAGAAGGTACTATCACTCTTTCCAAATGAGAAAACAGGATCAGAGAGTCTCCAAACCATTAAACAAATGGCAAAGCAGGGTTTCAAACTGACATAGCCTGCTGAGTCCAAGAGGCAGCCCAATTCAGTGGAATGTGCATAAATTCTGGCATTAGAAATACAGGTTCAAATCTTGCAACATTTGTCAAGCTGCTGGTATCTCTGAGCTTCGATTGACTGAAGCTATACTGGTAGAAATACGAGCATTGGATGAGACACGGCACTGCTGGCACGTAGTGGCTACTTGATGAAACTGAATGTTCTCCTTCTGGAACTGTCGTGTTTTGTACTTGGCAGATCTGGCATCATGAAGCCTAAGGAGGCCTATGAGTGAACTCTTCAGACTGTTAATACTGTCAGCAGAATGGAAACCAGTGTGAATGGTCATTTGTAGCTTCTAAATATGACTCTCAACGTCCTCTTCCTTAGTCCCTCATTCTAGAATAACTTTCTAAAACCTCAGTTATAGAGTAGTGGCTAAGAGTATAGTTTTTAGAGAGACTGTCTGGATCGGTTTCCAGTTCTACCATGTACTACATGACCTTGGGCAACTTATCAACTTCTGTGAGACTTGATAATCTAATCTGTAACATGGAACTAGGCCTTTACAGAGTTTCTGAGAAACCCAAGTGAGATAATACATGGAAGCCACTTAGAACAGTGTCTGTGACCTAGTAAGTGACCCCTTAATGTTAGCTATGATTATTCTATTGTAACATTAGATTTTTTATTACAAAAAGTTTGGAAATATAAAACAGTTAACTGAAGGGGAAAAAAAAAAATGTAGCTTTTTTTTTTTATTCTCAAGTTTTCCCTAAGCCTGCAATTACAACTTTTCCCACTGCTCTATAACATGTAGAAACTGTGCTCTACTCTCACAGCTCTCCTGACCCCATAAAGCACTTTTCAACCTTCCTTTTTGTCATCTTCAAGCCTGAAAACCTTCTGGCCTTCCCCAAACCATCTCCACTCAACTCAGCCTGCCCTGACCATTCCAGCTCCTACTCCTGTACTCTCCTCTCACTTTTTTCATTGAAAAAGAATTTACTTCTAGTTAAAAAATAAATAAGCCATGGAGATGCAATACACAGGATGGTGAGTATAGTTTAAAATAATGTTTATCTGATGAC
>SJYV01056322.1:65124-78065 GCA_006410875.1 Neotragus pygmaeus | reverse complement strand
ATGACCCAGAGAGATGGTATGGGGAGGGAGGGGGTGGGGTTCAGGATTGGGAACACGTGTACACCCATGGCGGATTCATGTTGGTGTACGGCAAAACCAATACAGTATTGTAAAGCACAATAATAAACAAATAAAAACAAAAAGCAAAAAACAAAAAAAGAATTTCTTGAGCACCTACTATGCACCAGTCATTTTAAGTACTAAGGATACAACAGTGAAGAGGAAAGACACATCCCCTCCCTTTGGTTTTTTTTTCAGTATTTATTTATTTGGCTACATTGGGTCGGTCTGTTGGCAGCACGCAGGATCTTTGATAGTGTCATGTGAGATCCTTCATTGTGATGCATGAGAATTCTAGGTGTGGTGCAGAGGCTCAGTAGCTGTGGCTCACTGCCTTTGTTGCTTCCCAGCATTTGGGATTTTCCTGGACCAGGGATCGAGCCTGTGTCACCTGCATTGCAAGGTGCCTTCTTAACCCCGGGACCACCACAGAAGTCTCCCTGTGCTTGGCTCGTGACGTCTTCTCTTCCTTTAATAACCTTCCCAATTATCTCTCACCTGGCTATTGCTCAACCTGAAAACTCAACTCACATATGGTGTCTTCACGGATGCTTTCACTGGACACACAGGCAAGGCTATTTCCTTTCCCTGTGCTCACATAACTGAAACCTGGAGAAATATTTTTTTAAGCATATATGTACCTGATTTTCTCATGAGAACACAAATACTTCTTCATTATTGTAACACCAGCAGGAAATATTCTGCCTGGGACTCTGAAGGTGCTTAAGAAATGTTTCTGAACTAAACTACACCCCGTGCAGATATAAATTCCTAGGACTCTTGTGTAGTTCACCACACCTAGCACACTCTAAAAATAAAATGTACTCAAGAAGCCTGTCTGGAGGGTAGAGAAGATCTGACTATGGAACAGCACCCTGTCAGATTCTGAGTCATAAAATGAGAAACTGGCTTACGGTGCAGCAGGGATAATGAAGTGGGGCAGGGTCATGGAAACTGAGTTGTTCGAGGCTGAGGTGTAAGGCATCTGGAAGGAATTGCGTATGGTAACTTTCTGGACCAACAGGTTGAGAACAGGAAAAAGTATAACATGCGAGACAATAACCAAGGAGCCTTCCTCCTTCTCCTACTCTGCCAGCCCCGAGTTAGAGCAACTAAAGAAGCACAACCATAAAAGAGGTCACCCCAAGTAGTCTCACCTGAGATTCTCCAAACCCAGACCAGCAGCTGGGCACACACAAAAGTGTATCAGCCCTGATAGGCACAATAAAATATACTAAAGTGTGATCACTCACCAAGAGCCAGACATCCTGGAATGTGAAGTCAAGTGGGCCTTAGAAAGCATCACTATGAACAAAACTAGTGGAGGTGATGGAATTCCAGTTGAGCTATTTCAAATCCTGAAAGATGATGCTGTGAAAGTGCTGCACTCACTATGCCAGCAAATTTGGAAAACTCAGCAGTGGCCACAGGACTGGAAAAGGTCAGTTTTCATTCCAATCCCAAAGAAAGGCAATGCCAAAGAATGCTCAAACTACCACACTATTGCACTCATCTTTACACGCTAGTAAAGTAATGCTCAAAATTCTCCAAGCCAGGCTTCAGCAATATGTGAACTATGAACTTCCTGATGTTCAAGCTGGATTTAGAAAAGGCAGAGGAACCAGAGATCAAATTGCTAACATCTGCTGGATCATGGAAAAAGCAAAAGAGTTCCAGAAAAACATCTATTTCTGCTTTATTGACTATGCCAAAGCTTTTGACTGTGTGGATCACAATAAACTGTGGAAAATTCTGAAAGAGATGGGAATACCAGACCACCTGACCTGCCTCTTGAGAAACCTGTATGCAGGTCAGGAAGCAACTGGACATGGAGCAACAGACTGGTTCCAAATAGGAAAAAGAGTACGTCAAGGCTGTATATTGTCACCCTGTTTATGTAACTTACATGCAGANCACCTGACCTGCCTCTTGAGAAACCTGTATGCAGGTCAGGAAGCAACTGGACATGGAGCAACAGACTGGTTCCAAATAGGAAAAAGAGTACGTCAAGGCTGTATATTGTCACCCTGTTTATGTAACTTACATGCAGAGTACATCATGAGAAATGCTGGACTAGAAGAAGCACAAGCTGGAATCAAGATTGCCGGCAGAAATATCAATAACCTCAGATATGCAGATGACACCACTCTTACGGCAGAAAGTGAAGAGGAACTAAAAAGACTCTTGATGAAAGTGAAAGTGGAGAGTCAAAATGTTGGCTTAAAGCTCAACATTCAGAAAACAAAGATCATGGCATCCGGTCCCATCACTTCATGGTAAATAGATGGGGAGACAGTGGAAACAGTGGCTGACTTTATTTTGGGGGGCTCCAAAATCGCTGCAGATAGTGACTGCAGCCATAAAATTAAAAGATGCTTACTCCTTGAAGAAAAGTTTTGACCAATCTAGATAGCATATTAAAAAGCAGAGATATTACTTTGGCAAAAAAGGTCCATCTAGTCAAGGCTATGGTTTTTCCAGTGGTCATGTATGGATGTGAGAACTGGACTGTGAAGAAACTTGAGCACCAAAGAATTGATGTTTTTGAACTGTGGTGTTGGAGAAGACTCTTGAGAGTCCCTTGGACTGCAAGGAGATCCAACCAGTCCATCCTAAAGGAGACCAGTCCTGGGTGTTCACTGGAAGGGCCGATGCTCAAGCTGAAACGCCAATATTCTGGCCACCTCATGCGAAGAGTTGACTCATTGGAAAAGACTCTGATGCTGGGAGGGATTGGGGGCAGGAGGAGAAGGGGACAACCAAGGATGAGATGGCTAGATAGCATCACCGACTCAATGGACATGAGTTTGAGTGAACTCCGGGAGTTGGTGATGGACAGGGAGGCCTGGCGTGCTACGATTCATGGGGTTGCAAAGAGTCAGACATGACTGAGCAACTGAACTGAATTGAACTGAAAGTTTATGCAGAGCAGGGAAGAACTCTGGAAGCTTGCATGCTATATTGACAGTGATTATCTCTGGGTGATCATTCATTTCATTTTTTGAGCTACAAATATTACTTGGAGAATAAAAAATAGCGAACACGAGAGAGTGTGTAAGATATAATCAAGCATTTAATTTGTTGTAATGGAGAAGGTCCAGTGAACTGCAAGCTGTACAGTGAGGGAAAATTCTCCAGCCCGGGAAAAGGTTTATTATACGAATTTGGTTGAGATAACTTTGGCTGAATGATGCAAGGATGATTGCCAGCTTACAGATGAAGGAGAGGGAGCTGAGAAGAAACAGGGCTTGAAGTCAAATTGCTTTGTTACCAAGAAATCAAAGCAATGATTTGGGAACAAACTCAACAATTAGTTTGTCCATTTGAAGCACAACTTCAAACACTGTCTGAGTAATTCTCCAGGGATAACTGCTGCTGGATTCGAGCCATGGCAGTAAGATCTTGTGGGCAGTCACTGTCTGACTCAGTCCACCAGCTGCGCCACTGCCGCAGCGTCTGCGAGTGAGAGTCAGACATTCACTGCTGAAGGCTAGAAGCATGTTCTGCTCAGGATGCCTGTTGCCAAGGAAAGATGAAATGTTTATCTCAGCACATCCCTTAGCTAAGTTACGCACACTCCCCACACCTCCGTTTCCTGCATTTAAATTCTGTTCTTGTCACTAATCAGCAATGCAACTTTGAGCAAGTGTGGAAGCTCTCTGAGACCCAGATTCGTCATTTGTAAAATGGAGCTAATAAGACTTCTAACAATGTTGCCACGGGCAATTGATGAGAGGATGTGTCTACGTGTCTTGACACAGGGCTTGACTCCTGATTGACATTTAGGAAAGCTAAGCCTCTTTCTATTTCTGTATCAGCGTCACACACCCATCATTGCAAGTCAGTAAGAAGGGTCACAACACACACACACACACATTCAATTAAGTCTAGTCACTTTACGGGAGCTGGTTTTCTCCCTGCTTTCACAAGCATCTTGGCAGCATTATAGACCGAGTTGAGAAGGCCTTGCCTCCACTGCACTAAAATGAGCAAGTGCCTGCTCAGTTGTGTCTGACTCTTTGTGAGCCCCATGGACCAGGCCCACAAGGCTGCTCTGTCCATGGAGTTTCCTAGGCAAGAATACTGGCGTGAGTTGCTACTTCCTTCTCCAGGGCATCTTCCTGACCCAGGGACTGAACCCAGGTCTCTTGAGCCTCCTGCATTGGCAGATTCTTTAGTACCTGTGTCACCTGGGAAGCACTAAGACTAGTTTTCTGTGTTTTTTTTTTTTTTTTTTTTTCCTCTGTATGTGAGGACATCTTACCCTTTGAACCACTGTTTCCATCTGGGCCAAGGCTTCTGGCCTCTTCTGCTGTGATCATCACTTTCACTCACAGGGCAGAGAGGAAGTAGTCTCAGAGACAGTGGTGAATGTAACACCACTGCCTACTCATGTTCCTCTTATGACTCATTGAGCTTCTGGACCTTAGAACCTGCTGTGGAGTCGGCACCCTCCCTGACCCCAGCCCTTCCATCCATATCTGACTCCCCAAGACTAAGCTACCTGCCCACCGGAGAGGAGAACCTCTCCTGGATTCTTTCTGACCAGCCGTGTGCCTGTGCCTGGGTTTTCCTGGACAGCCTGTCGACACAAGCTTCCTCTTGGATGCTAGAGAGAGTAAAATCCCTTCCTAATAAGAAACATCATCATCCATTCATTCAACAAAGCAGTCATCAAGCATATTATATATGAATCACATTTCAAGTGCTGGGGATACAGTAGCAAAAAAAATATGAGTTCTCAGAGTCAGACGTTAGTTATGTTAGATAATACAGATCTTTGTTTGAATTCTCTTTTTTTTCCCCCCCTCAACATGCTTCCATTACCCTGCAGCAAGCATGAATGCTATGCTCTCCATGGGGAGATGCCCAAGTCTAAGTGGACCACTGCCCAAACTGTCTCTGCTGGTGGCCCAAGTGGGCTTGACCCATCCAGCTGTTCTCAACCAGCTGCCTTTGTCCCCAAGCCCCTCATGACAAGCTGCCCTGAGTGACTTTGGAGCCTGAAACAGGTGTAAGATCAAAGACAGAAGGTATGGCCTTGACCCTGGCCTCATTGGCAGTACATTATAACCAAAGAGGATTATTTGGCCATCAAATACAGTCATAAAAATACTAATAGTTCCTCAAAGTTGCTTCATCCTCTGTGCTTGCTTATGGTGGTTCAATCTCCAAATAAGATATGCTTCTCTTGGGAAGTCATTTCTGTAGAGAATCTAGGTTATTTGATTTTATTTGACTAGGTTATTTGAAAGCACAATTGCAGGGTGCTATTTTGTGTCTAAGATGTAAGCCCCACTTTTAAAAAACCTAGAATGTTTTCTCATTTTCTGTCCTTCTGCCCTACTGAAAACCGGCAGTGTCACTTTTCAGATGAATGCCTACAATGTGGCATGTGTACATACTGGTGCTTTGTAAGTATTTTATTCACCTAATTTTTACATCAAACGTATAGTAGTTATTATTGATTTCCCTCATTTTCCAGATAAGAAATGAGAGGCAGAAGTTAAGTAAGTTAGTTCACACAGCTGGCATAGGAGCTAAGATTCATAGCTCACTATTTTCAAAACCCCTGCCTTCAATACTGCCCTGTATGCTCTCTGTCAGGCATCGTGTGTTTCGTATTCTCTGACTCAACCATTTCTTCTGTGTATGGTAGATACTTCGGGCCTTTGGTTTAAATGTCAAGGTCTGCAAGCTCCTCTCCCCTCTATGCTGGTGGAGCCACGGAATCCGATTGGGAGAAAGTGAAAATAGAGAGAATCTAGTGGGCGATAATGCCATTTCCCTGGTCACCCAAATGCACAACTACACAGAGAAGATGATCCTTCAGCTTCCTTCCCTTCTCACGGCTTCCAGAGTAAGATCAACATGACTCAGTTAGCAGGGCATGACACTTAATGACATATTCAAGCCAAGATGATTTCAATAAGGTTGTGATGCTATAACTGTTGTCATCTCAGAAACCCTCTGGCATATAGGAGGGATTTAATACGGAGTTGGCCAAAAGATTGAAAGTAGGAGGAGAAGGGGACAACAGAGGATGAGATGGTTGGATGGCACCATCGACTCAATGGACATGAGTCTGAGTGGACTCCGGGAGTTGGTGATAGACAGGGAGGCCTGGCGTGCTGCAGTCCATGGGGTCGCAAAGAGTCGGACATGACTGAGCGACTGAACTGAATTGGCCAAAAACGTTGTTTGAGATTTTGCATAACGTCTTATGGAAAAACTCAAAGGAACGTTTTGGCCAACCTAATACATTCTGCCAAGTGCATGAGTCCATTATAAGTTAAATATATTCTACTTCAGAAGAGACTCTTGTTTGTTTGTTTGTTTGTTTGTTTGTTTATCTCCATTGCCCTTTGCCCCATTGGGCCCTTGGTTCTTCCCTCCAGAATACCGCACTTGCCTCCCCCTTCCCTTCCAGGCACTTTCGGCCTCTCTCCCTGCCCTGATACAGCAACCTGCCTTCCTCCACCTCTCCATCTTTCCCACCCCATCCCCACAACTCATCATTCCACCATTCTGAATTATCTATGATGGGAAGTAAGAGAGATACATCACCCCTGGGACCTTGCACTTACCACCTCTCAGATGCCTTTTGTGATCTTTCACATTCAGGGCTCAGCTAAGAAGATACCTCCCTCCCAGGGGCTCCTTCACTGATCAACCCACTTCCCCTGTCTGCGCCCAGTCCTAGACTGGGGTCAGGACTCATGGAGCATGTGCACACACAGGACACGCTTTATTGTATACTTTTTCTTGTTGATCTGGTTGTTTGCCTTTATAAATGATAAGATCTTTGAAGATAACAGCTGAGTTTCTTGTTTATTGCTATGGCACCTGTGTCCGGTACTCAATAAGTACTGAACAAACCTTTGCTGTCTGAGTGAAAGCCACTTAGTAACTAGTTTTATTATCTATATTATCTCCACCAACCAATTCACTTAACAAATCACCCCTAGATACATCTTTAAGCATAACTTTGGCCATTCAACCCTTGAAAGCCCTTGAGTCGTTCACTACTAATCTAGAATAGAACATGGATGGTTGGGCATAACACTCATGATGCACTCAAACTCTCTCTAAAATCCTGTGTCTATCTATGCCTTTTTGCTGCTGCTGCTGCTAAGTCACTTCAGTCGTGTCCGACTCTATGTGACCCCATAGACGGCAGCCCACCAGGCTCCCTCGTCCCTGGGATTCTGTATGCCCTTTTACCCACTTGCATTTCCTTGAAAGTAGCCAAGCAACATTTTTCTGAAGCTTCACTCATCTTTCCCAGCTTTCTGTCTCATACTCTTTCTTCTGCTGTGAAAAATGCTCCTTGTGTCACACGTGGGGAATGCCTTGCTCTTTTCTGAATTTCTGTTCAAATGTCTCTTTTACTTCAGTGCCCCCCCCCGCCCCTGATCTTTCTCAAACAGATGTGATCTTTCTTTATCTCTAGTTTGTTGCTCTCACAATGAAACTTTCTGTCATTGAATTTCTAGTTTTCTCATCTGTCCACCCTTCCATTAAGCCCTTGCACCATGATGGACATTGCTAATCTTTACAGAGGTAAAACACAGTCCTGCTCCGCACTGAGCTCCCTTTTCAGTAGCTAAGACTAACAATTATAATCAATCTAAGGTATCATTGACAAGACTCATCTTTATTTCAGAAAAGCTAAATACTTCAAAGTACCTCTTAGAATTGATGAAATGCAACACTAAAGTGTGTATTCACAGGTTCTTCTAGAAGTGCACTTAACCCAGGCTTGGGACTAGAGAGGGGCAGTTTCCTGGAGAATAAGATCCCTGTGATTTTTCTTATAGATTTAAAGGACATTAGGCAAGAGGCAGCCAGGACTGGCCACAAAAATAAAACCAGTAGGTTCAAAGTCAGGGAGGAGTGATGACAGAGCATAACTTCTTGAGATGTTAAAATGCATGAAGTCAAGTTCTTATTTTGTTTTCTCCAGAGGGTTTAGCATAGAGCTTTAAACAAATATGTTAGATTAAAATTAAATATATTCTGGGACACAGAAATATCAGTCAAAGGATATCACGATTTACATCGTCATTGATGCGTGCTCTCTGTGATACCATGGACTGTGGCCCGTCAGGCTCCTCCGTTCATGGAATTTTCCAGGCAAGAATTCTGGAGTGGGTTGCCATTTCCTACTTGAGGGGGGCTTCACAACCCAGGGATTGAACTTGCATCTTTCAAGTCTCCTGCATGGGCAGGCGGACTCTTTACCAGGGCGCCACCTCCTGGGGATCCGCACCATGCATAAGCTACAATGTAAACAAGCGTGTCACCAGCTCCTTAAACTCTGAGATATGAAACTCACAGCTGAGGAAAGTTTGAAGAATGAACTGCTTGGGGTAAATAGCCAATTCAAAATCTGAAATATAACTGATAAATTTATCATCTACAAGAATGGAGCCTGAACGACTACACTGTTACACAGTTTGAACTTTCATAAACCAGACTTGGCAGGGCTAAAAGAGGTCACCTCATGCATGTTCCCTTTTCATCATCAATAAACAGAAAAGATGAGAAAACCCAACCAAAAAAACTAAAACAAAACAAAGAAACAACTTTGCTCTAAAAGCCACAGGCAATTTCCAGCCTCTATTTAGACCCACGTTGGTCCACTCGATTCTTGGCTACTTTTCCAATTTCTGTGTGTGTTTTATTTTCTTCTGTTTACAGGTTCTACTTAGATATGAAAAATTAACAATTATAAGTAAATTTCCCAAACATGACACTCTTTAGTCTAAAAATATTCCCCCACCTCAATTTGGATGCGACTTCTTCAATCTTGAGTGTAGCATAATCTGTAGGTTTATTAGGTGCTGGAATCCAATGATGAACAAGACAGACAATATTTGTCCTCTATGAAGCTTTGCTTCTACAACAGGTGAAAGACAAAACTTAATTGAAAAATAACTAAAATAACCCCAGGTTGCCCAGGCAAAGTGAAGGTGCTCCAAGAGATCATGAAGGAAAAAAACTTATTCAATAGAGGAGGTCAAGGGACATTTTCTATAATGATGTTATAAAAGCTGAATCCTGAAGAATAGGAGAATTTCTATATAAGGAGTTGGGTAGACAGTATTCCAAATAAAGGCAAGGATAACCATAAACAGCTCTGAACTAAAAAAAAAAAAAAAAAAAAGCAGGGTGGGTTTAACATCTGACAGAGTTTTCTGAAGAGATAGGGGTGATATGCAATATGCAAGAAAGGTAACCTGGGATCAGACCACACAGGACACTGGAGATCTTGGGAAGGACTGAGGTCCTGAGAAAAATGGGAATCCAACAGAGGGTGTCAACAGGAAAGTTATGGATCTGATTTATAGTTTTAAAAGCTCACTCTTGCCCTAGAGGTGACCTTGTAAAATGTTGCAACCACTACGGAAAACACTAGAGAGGTTCACCAAAAGAATAAAAATAGAACTACCATAGATGCAGCTATCTCTTCTGGGTATATATCTGAAAGAACTGAAAGCAAGCTCTCAGAGAGATATCCGCACCCGTGTTTATAGCTACATTATTCACAACAGCAGAAAGGTGGCTGGAACACAAGTCCATCGATAGATGAATGGATAAGCACAATGCAGTACATATGTACAGTGGAATACCATTTAGCCTTAAAAAGAGAAATTTCTGTCAAATGAGCCAAACCTTGAGGATATTAAAATAAAGAAGCCAGTCATAAAAAGACAAACACTGTATGATTCCACGTATATGAGGTATTTAGTGTAGTCAAATTCACAGAAGGAGAAAAGAGACCCAGTGAGTACCAAGGGCAAGGAGAAGGGGACAAGGAGAGCTTTTGTCTAATATAAATTGCTTCAGTTTTTCAAGATGAAAACTTCTGGAGATCTGTTATACAATAATGTAAGTATCCTGAACACTACTGAACTGTACATTTAAAAATGACTAAGATGGTAAACTGTATGTTGTGTGTTTTTTACTATAGCCCTCTGGCAGCTGGTGGAGAATGGGCTAGCAGTGGGGGAGCGGGGAGCTGCGGGTCTGGGGTACCAGCTCTCAGCACCCAGGCTGGCTCCTGGGATAGGCATGCAGCAGTCTGCAGGGCAGCGAGCTCCTTCTACAACGAGAACACATCCGAGGCCCACAGCTCCAAGTTTTCATCCACAAAACCATTCCAAATGTCCATGTATCTCATTCCTGCAACATTACAACATCTTGTGTCAGAAGAGATCAGATGTAATAAAATATAAGCAACTCTCCAACAGCTGGTGATGGAATTGGCTCTCACTAGGGCCCATCTATGCCTTGGGGGAAAGAGGAAGAAATTAAGTAACAGGTGTTCTCTGAGTAACTGGGTGTAATCTGCCTGAAGTATTAGATACTCTATGTCTGTCTCCCACCAAAGATGGACTGTTCATTGTTTCTAATAAACCTGAGCATTGGCCTAACAGCAAGTTAGACATTCTTCCTGACTCATCTTTATGATCTGGATCACAGCAGCAATCCTAAATGGCTAAAGCACACAAGGGAAGAGAGGAGAGCCCAACTCCTCAGCTTATGCATTCTTCAGTTCAGTTCCGTTCCGTTCAGTCATTCAGTCGTGTCCGACTCTTTGCGACCCCGTGGACTGTGGCACGCTAGGCTTCCCGGTCCATCACCAGCTCCCGGAGTTGCTCAAACTCATGTCCATTGAGTCGGTAATGCCTTCCAACCATCTCATCCTCTGTTGTCCCTTTCTCCTCCTGCCTTCAATCTTTCCCAGCATCAGGGTCTTTTCCAACATTCCAACATTATACATTCTTAGAAAATAATTATTTTGTATTTTGATTAAAAGGGCTTCCCTGGTGGCTCAGATAGTAAAGATTCCACCTGCAATGCAGGAGACCTGGGTTCACCCCCTCAGCTGGGAAGATCCCCTGGAGAAGNGGTCTTTTCCAACATTCCAACATTATACATTCTTAGAAAATAATTATTTTGTATTTTGATTAAAAGGGCTTCCCTGGTGGCTCAGATAGTAAAGATTCCACCTGCAATGCAGGAGACCTGGGTTCACCCCCTCAGCTGGGAAGATCCCCTGGAGAAGGGAATGGCAAACCACTCCAATAAAATTACATTTAAAATTCATTAGGAAGTCTTTCATGCAGACACAATAATTTTTTATCAGCCATACAAGCTATAAGGAATATAACAAGCTCTGTCACACAGCTTTAAGAAGTGGAATATTTTCAACAGAGGGAAAGCTACAGGGCACTTATCTTCAGTCATACCTATCTCCCCATCCCCAAAAGTCACTGCTACATTTTGTGTTCACAATTCCTTGTTTTTCTCAATGATTTCACTACGTTGAGATATGCATCTCTGATGGTCAATTTTATGTGTCAACTTGGCTAACTTAAAGTATGTCATTATTTAATCTAGGTTTTGCTGTGAAGAAATTTTGTGATTGTGGTTTATAGATATAATAAGTTGATTTTAAGTAAAGGAGATTAACCTCAACCTAACTTGGCCTCTTCTAATCAGCTGAAAAGATTTAAGAGCAAATTTAAGATTTCCGAGAAGAATAAATCTCATTAGCAGACTGTTAAAGAGTCTGCAGCCTGTTGGATTTTGGACTTGTCAGCCCCCACAATCACATAAGCTAGTTCCTTAAAAAATTCCTTTAATACACACACACACACACACATACAACACAGAGAGACTGGTTTCGTTTCTTTGACAGGACCATGACTGATATGGAAGCCCTAAAAATGTGTAGTTTTGTCTTCTTTGCAACCTTAAATAAGCAGTTGCATACTGTAGCTCTTTCTCTGCAGCACTGTGGAATCCATTCATGTTGATGTGTACAGGTCTAGTTCATTTCTTTTAAATTTTGTACAGTATGACATCGTATGATAGAGCACATACCATTTTCTTGCTAAAGGGCATTCACACCACTTTTATATTTTCCTTTCTGGAATAATAACACTATTATGACAATGTGGCTATAATAGCCTTGTATATGTTTCTTGGTGCACATATGTAAGAACGTCACTAGAGCGTACAAATAAGAGTAGAATTTTTGGATCACCGAGTATCTGAATCTTCAACTTTCCTAAATAACCAAATTGCACCAAAATGGATGCATCTCTCATCAGAAAAATAAACAATTGGCACCCTGCCAGCAATATGTTGCAGCTTTAATTACTTGATGTTCTCAATAAAACCTGAAATTATCAATAAAAGCACTTCTAACAAAGACAGATACCAGATCTATTTGGAAAATGAATCAATAGAGCTTAAGGAGGCCTTATATGTGAAAGGCAAAAGAAAGAAAGGAGTCAAGAATCATTCTCAGATTTTTGACTTTTGTAACAATTAATATTTGCCCTAGGTGTCTTTTCTGGTTTTGTTTTTATATCAAATACTTGTGATAAACTTGAACATGTTTAAAAAATTAATTTAACAGTCATTAAAAAATAGTCAATTTACCATTTTCCATGTAAGGCGGCAGCAAACTGATTAGTTATACATATATACATGTATGTACATTTTGTTTATAGTTCCTTAACTGGTTTGGGGATTGTCTGTATTTCTCAGATCAATGTGCAGGAGCTTCGTTTGGCCACAAGGTGGCAAGCTAAGCATCTTCAAATTTAAAGCACAAAGCTGAGATCTAAGTGAACTTGACTCAGAAAGTTTATAAAGCAAGAATTCTTTCCTTGGTAGATTCTTTATGGATGTAATACACATGATTCTTACACACTGTAATATCTTCGTATTTACCACTTTCTTCTATAAAGGAGTGATCAGAAGCCTTGCTATTTCTTCCTCTCTCTGCACATTCCAGCCTCAGGACATGATCCAGCTACACCAAATTCCTCCAAGATGTGTATACCACTCTTTTTCTGCTT
>SJYV01056322.1:26525-62135 GCA_006410875.1 Neotragus pygmaeus | reverse complement strand
TGGGCAGTGGCCGTTGAGTGAATACTGTGCTATTTCTAGTCCACCTACTCAACAGAAAAATCAAACACAAGTCTCAGAGGCAACTCTGGAGAGGTCTGGGTCTCTTCCAGCAGTGATTCACCACTCCTCCAAACGCCCTAAAATATTTTTCTATATATGACTATTAGAGATGGCATGTTTTTTTATGATATTTTTGTCTCCCCCTCCCCAAATGTTTGCTAGTTACCAATAGGAAGACGTGATAGGTTTTTCTTTTCTCTGTTCTAGGGCTTTGCACTCTGGCTGCCCAGCTGATGGATCTCAATGACTAGCTTGCTGAATGAATGAAGAAAGGAAGAAAGGAATATTGAATGAAGGTAGATATCATAATTTTGAGTAATTTATACTTTCCATCAATATGTGTAGTACTTAACACAGTGTTTATGCTTTTAGAACTTCTATTATTTAATTTATTAAACCGATTTAAAAGTAGACACACACTCAGTGGTTTGTGAACAAGAAGCTGCTTCTGCCCATGAGGATCTAAGCCAAGAGGACTTGGGGAGATGGTATAGCTGACAAAACGGAGAGCCAGGCAATGAGTACACATGTAAATCAGTATTAAATACTGATTTAGTAAACTGATTCACTTAGTAAATGTGGTTAAATTACTGAGTTTAGCCGTTGACATGGGAAGTTTCCATAAATCAGTTGACACATCAAATGTGTTTCTCAGCAAACACTATTACTGATTTTCCACAAAGGTTACAATTTAACAAACATATGATACTGATTTTTTTTTTAAGGTTCTCAGTCTAGAGTTACAAGGATCTCAGTGGAACTGTAATTCCTTCTAATTAAAAGCTTCAACATCCTCACACATGCCAGAAGGCACTAGCCACCATATGCTGTACTGGAATTCAGACCTGACTCCATCTCTTTAGTCCTGTGAATACAAACTCCTTCCTCATCAGTAATTTTTTTGCCTTTGATCTTCTTGGGTTTAAACCTAGCAGGTTTCTTCTCAGTATTAACTTATTCTAGAATTTTTATTTAATTTTAATTTAAAATTAATTATATTAATAGTTATGGAACCCCTACTGAGTACAAGGAAATGGGCTGTGCTCAAACATTGTGACACAGTCCTATTTATTTTTAGCTACCATTTTGATAAAGGCCTATTCCGTGCCAGGTACTCTTCTAGGAGGAAGAATCTGAATAGCAAAGATTTCTATCATATGAGGATCTTATCTACTTGTTGGGAATACACAGAAAGAACTTCATCCCAAAAGTTTTTGCATATTATTTTTTAGATTCTTTAAAGAAGACAGCTGCTAAAGATTGTATATAGCCTGGGCCACACATTCGAAAACTTGATCTTT
The DNA here is from genome assembly GCA_006410875.1 of Neotragus pygmaeus. Taxonomy (NCBI): domain Eukaryota; kingdom Metazoa; phylum Chordata; class Mammalia; order Artiodactyla; family Bovidae; genus Neotragus; species Neotragus pygmaeus. Next base: position 60,774 of record SJYV01056322.1, on the reverse strand, counting down.
TCTCCTTAAGTCAAATCTAGTAGGAAAGCCATAGTGTATTGATTTTAGCCAGCACTCTCAAATGGAGCAAGTCAGCATATAAATTGCTGTTGACTATTATTGAATACCCACAGTATGCCAGGCACTATTAATTCAGCTGAAACTCATTAATTCAAGTGAATAACTAGGTCCCCATTAAGAGGGCTCTCATTTTACAAATGACCAAGCAAGAGAAAAACACCCAGCTGAAAGGCAACAGAACTGGCAGGCACTTCCATCATCTGCTGTTAATTGGAAGAAGTAGAACTTAATTTTATTCAGAATAATGCTCCATTATGGCTTTGGAAAGTAATGAAACCTCAGAGGATCTGAACGGGCTCCTCTAAAAAAACTTTACATGAGACAAGACAGATGGGTTGAAGGAGGAGAGGGGTCTTCTTTAGAAATTTTAAGGACTTAAAATGACATCTACAGTTTTGTGGCCAAAGAACCAGAGAAATCACATTATTTTCCCTGGCCATCCAAGGACTGCTCCCTTTGAGACCAATTTAAGGATGAGAGTAATGGAGGGTTGAGAGAAGAAAACGAAGGCCACGCTGAACCTGAGAACCTGCTCCTCTAAGAGTTCTGGGTACCCTCCCTTGCTGTGAAAGTAATTAGAAGTTGATATTCTGGAGTCAGAGTACTCACGTTTTTATATGACTTGATGTTACATCTTCCTAATGATTTCTTACTAGCGTCTTTCAATCATCACATCTTATTTTAACAAATATTTATTAAGCATTTCTATTGAGCTAAGCAGTCTGTTATCTGTTTCCAGATATGAGGAGTTTAATAATTAACCAAACAATTTTATCCCTTGCCCTCATAAAGATTACATGGAGTAGGGAAGACAGAAACTTAATGCATTGATGGCCCCTTAAATACAGCCATAATAAAGTATACTAAACATTTGGAGTGTGTACCCGTAACTAGAAATGCATATGGTTCAACAGGTCTGGATGATAATACAAATGATAGGTATGCTTTACTGATCACCTATGCAGTTCTTGGCACTATGCTAAGTACTTTGCATTATTTTTTACTTCACAACTACTGTGTAAGAACCAGATAACCTCCTGTCACTGATGAGACTCTTGCCCTGTGGACTTCACGACGCCAGATGCTACAAAACGTATCTCAGCAACAAGCTGGTTATAGTCTGAGGACTGCCATTTTGTTACCTCGTTTTTAAAAGTCAGTTTACTTATATATTTTAAATTTGTATTGGTGTATAGTTAATTTACAATGTTGTAAATAAGTACAGTTTCATAAGTACAGAAAAGTGACAGTTTTNTTGCTCAGGTTTTCCAGTAACATCTCATGGAAAAACCGGAACTTTTTGTCCAGCCCAATACAAATAGCGAAACAAACTCACAGACAGAAAAATCTGTGATCTCCAGAAGGGAAGGGAGGTGAGGGATAAATCAGGACTAGGGGATTAACAGATATAAGTTGTCATATTTAAAATGGATAAACAACCAGGATTTACTGTATAGCACAGAGGACTATATTCAATATCTTGCAATAACCTATAATGGAAAAGAATAGAAAAAAGTATGAATCATGTTGCTGTAGACCTGGAGCTATCACAATATGAAAATAAACTATATTTTAAATTTTAAAAAAGCTATGCTGGACAGACTAGTGAGAGCATGGAAAAGCTTGGACCCCTCTGGCATTAATCGTGTCATATGCTCCACTCTGCTGCATCTGTATCACGATCCCTTGTAGGGCACATGGATTTGCTACTCTGGATCTTCTACTCTCTCTCCTAAGTTTGTACTTATCACCTGATGCCCTTACTTCTAGCCACTTTAGGTCACTACGATGCTTGTTCAAATGCTCCGGCTCTCAAATCCTGGTGTTGGCATTTTAAGACCAAAGGGGGGGGGGGGTAAAAAAAAGAAAGAAAGAAAGAAAATGAAGGTTTGAGACTGGATAACTATAATTTTATTTAAAAATGTTCCCAACCTTACAACTTTTCCAAGTGCCAAACTTTCTTATTTTAAATCATTGTGTTTATTCTTTTGTTATCATACATAAATGGGCTTCTGGTTGAAATTCACATTCTATTGGAAAATCATTTGATCTGGCATCTCTATTTCTTCTCTAATGATATCAGAAATATTTGTTCTTTAAGAATCGTCACTTTTTGATATTGAAAGTTTATATATATATAGCCCCCTCCCCCGCTAGAAAATCTCTGTCACAGAATCTATGCAGGACCAGATCTTNTGGCATCTCTATTTCTTCTCTAATGATATCAGAAATATTTGTTCTTTAAGAATCGTCACTTTTTGATATTGAAAGTTTATATATATATAGCCCCCTCCCCCGCTAGAAAATCTCTGTCACAGAATCTATGCAGGACCAGATCTTGGAGCTGTGTAATTCTCATTTGGCTTTGCATAACAATATGATTCAGTTATCTTTGGAATCCAAGCTGACTTTCCTGATCTTAGCTGAATGCAATCCCTTCTCCTTTGATTAACCAAAGCTTGGATCAAACAGTTCTCCTGTTGTCCTCTCCTTTTCTCATTAGTGTTTAAGCTTCCTTGAAACTTGAGCTATTGCTTCAAAAGGTCATTGTCACACTCTAAGCGGATAATAAAGATATTGATCTTTTGTAAAAGTGAAAAATGCAATACAAGTCAGTTATCAAGAAATATTTTGATGTGCTCCGTACCCCTCACTGAATGCCTCATACACAGAAGAGAGAAGGTATTAGAGAAAATATAGGATTTGAGATCCACACTTTTGCTAATTACTAGTTCCAGTAATTGTAATTTTCTTTTCTGAAAGATGAGCATAAAAATAACATCTTTCAGAGGGTTTCAATGTACTCAAGTGAGGAAAAAGAAGTAAATATGTTTTTAAATAAAGGCCACACAAACATTTTACCTTAGAAGGTTCCAAATAATTATTGAGTTGAATCTGTATTGATTGCTCAATGGCTATAGATAAATTGTCCATGGCAAAATAATTCATCACTACTGATCATTAAGAATTATATATTACAAAGACAATTTTGGCTTTGACATGGTCCCTTAATTTCTGTTTAGACAGATGATGTTTTAAATTACTCTGTTTTGTGTATTAATATGCAATATATGTGTAACTCCTCTGATGACCTATTTCAAAGGCAGTTGTGCATTAATATAGTGTATTGCAAAAAACCCTGTAACATCCTCATTCATCCACTCATTAATTTGAAAGCTAAATGAATGGGAGATAATATCTGAGTTGAGAAAAAAGGCTTAATTGATTCATAGGAGTTCAACAGACATATAATCAATATGTGCTTTAGTAATGTGGTCATCACAAATTTTTGTCATTATCACTGGAAAATGTTATAATCAGTAAATGCTGACAGGTTTCATGAAAAAACGCACACATGAAAGCTTATCTTGTTTATTAAACTGTTAGTTCACAATAAGCAGTTTTGATCCAGTTACTATATTGCTGAAATAGAAAGAAAGCAACTTGGTTTTTTTTTGAATAATTATCTAATTTTACTTCTGCTGGAAATGAGTAGCTTAGTAGTAGCTGTAGGTTTTTAGTTTATTCTTAATGTCATAGCAGTCTATTTATCTACAATTCTTTTTCTACTTATTTTTACCTTTTATTGTGGTTGTATGTGTGTGCATGTGTGTGTGCACTTATATCTCTACTACCGAAGTTTCTTCGGGTCAGAAACATTTCTATAGATTTTTGTAACTGGGAGCCTTATGTGCAAATTAAATACTTGTTGAATATATTCCTGAATTTTTAGGGAACTGAAAAATGAAAATAAATGTTTGGGCATCACATTCTTTTCACAGAGTCAAAGTGATTTTTGAATTTGGCACCGTGGTAGCAACAATATAAATTCAGCAAGAAACTAAAAGAAACCTCCTTGCCACATTCTACACAAGAGCCCCACACCGCTAAGGCAAAGTCAACTGCGGGGTGTGAGAGAGTCTCAGAGAAAAGTCGTTCATGGTTATCCTGACAGGTCTTGAGGAGAAAAATAAACTGTGAAGACTTCAGGGGTAGACGGGAGGTGGGCTGCCTTTGAACACTGGTGTCTGGGAATCCTCACTGACTTTTCAAGTCAGAGTGAGTGTGACCACAACATTTCTTTTGGGAGAAAAGTGAGTGAGTTTTAGATTTTTTAGAAGAATATGTCAGGAGCCGAAAAGTTCACAGCTTGTGCCTAAAAGGTATCTCTCTCTGCTCTGCTAAGTCACTTCAGTCGTGTCCGACTCTGTGCGACCCCATAGACGGCAGCCCACCAGGCGCCCCCATCCCTGGGATTCTCCAGGCAAGAACCCTGGAGTGGGTTGCCACTTCCTTCTCCAGTGCATGAAAGTGAAAGTGAAAGGGAAGTTGCTCAGTCGTGTCCGGCTCCCAGCGACCCCATGGACTGCAGCCCACCAGGCTCCTCCGTCCATGGGATTTTCTAGGCAAGAGTACTGGAGTGGGGTGCCATTGCCTTCTCTGAAGGTATCTCTAACATTATATAAATTATGAATTCCAACAGAAAGAAAGTTCATTTTAGCTGCAAGTTAGCGGTCGCTTACAAAGTGCTGACTATGGGACATTCATTACCTTTAGGCACTGAAGCATCCTGAAGGGCAGGCTTATTTCCCATTTTCCAGAGGGAGAAAGTGAGGCGTGCAGATGTTTGGGAAGGTGGCCACAATGAGCTGGAATTCCCATCACAGGTTGTCTGACTCCACAGCCTGGGTTGTTTTCTACCATAGCTCAAGAAAAAGGCCTAATTGAACACACCAGGTGAGTGCTGAATCAGAAGCCAGACAATTTTTTTTTAGGCTTAAAATTTTAAATCTCCTATTGAAGTATAATTGGTTTGCAATACTGTTAATCACTGCTGTCCAGCAAAGTGATTCAGTTACACACATATGACATAAGTGTGTCTATATACACTCACAGTCTTTTTTAAGAAGCATTCTTTCCTACTAGGGCTTATCATAGGCTATTGAATGTCACTTCTGGGGCGGCAGGGACTACCGCAATGAAGCAGAAGCCTGTTTCTCGGTCCTGTATGTAAAAGCCGACATCTGCTAACCCCACCCTCCCAGCTCACCCGCCCCCAGCCCCAGTTCCCTTGGCAAGCACAAGTCTCCTCCTTATGTCTCTGTCTGAGTCTGTTTCATAGACAGGTTCCTTTGGGTCCTATTTTAGAGTCCACATATAAGTGATACCATCTGCTGTTATCTTTCTTTCTGGCTCTGACTTAATACGAAAATCTCTAGTTGCATCCATGTTGCTGCAAATGACATTATTTCGCTGTTTGTGCGGCTGAGTGTATTTTATTGTGTGTATATATATATATATACACACATATACACCACATCTTTTTTATCCATTCATCTGTCCATGGACATGCAAGTTGTTTCCTTATCTTGGCTATTGTGAATAGTGTGTCTATAAACATGTGGGTGCACGTATCACTTGGAATTATAGTTTTGTCCAGATATATGCCAAAGAGTGGGATTGCTGGCTCGTGTGTTAATTCCGTTTTTAGTTTTCTGAGGAATATCTATGCTGTTTTCCACAGTGGCTGAACCAACGTATGTTCTTCCAACAGTGTAGGAGGGAGGAACCAGGTAATTTTAAATACAAGAATGAAGAAATCTGCTTAGGGATACATGTTCAAACTAAGCAATGGCTATCAAAGGAAAAGACGTGCAAGCGACAGGTAAATACTTCTGTTTAAGGAAAAATGCCTCAGGTTCTAAAAAGCCTTGAAAGAAAAGAACTTGATACTAAATTTCAATCTTCATACNTACATGTTCAAACTAAGCAATGGCTATCAAAGGAAAAGACGTGCAAGCGACAGGTAAATACTTCTGTTTAAGGAAAAATGCCTCAGGTTCTAAAAAGCCTTGAAAGAAAAGAACTTGATACTAAATTTCAATCTTCATACTCAAATATTTTTCCTGTACATCTCATTCTATTTCAATACACATATATGATCTAGAAAACAAGTTAGAATTGTTGGGATTTATGTTAGAAGCATTTTTATTAAATTCAGTTTGCTGTAGAGCTATTATCATTAATATAACTCTGAAAATTGGTTGAGTTGGCAATTACATTTTTTGAAATGCTGGCTTAATTGCTAGCTAATTGCTAGCTGAATTGTACTTAGCAGATGGTTGGAAAGGATGTTGACATAAAACAGTCACATTACTCATCAGAGTCAGCTAGTATCCTGAAACCATTGTTTTTGCATTGGAGTATAAACTGTATTTTTAAACAATTCTGCAACACCTATATATAATATGAATTTAACTCAATTATTCCAGTAAATGTCAACAAGAAAGATGTACATTTTATGACTGGCATTACTAATAATGGCATAAATAAGCATTAAGGAAGTTATTCAAGAGGAATGCTTTTAGATTAAAATATTAGTTACATCAGTACCTTCTGGGACAAGATGACCTCAAAGTGTTCACAAGAAGCACCCTTGATGGTAGAGGTAACCAAAAATTTAATAAAATGATTAAAAAATTACTCAGCTACTGTTTGTTTAAATCCCACTAATTTCAACAAACAGATATTATTTTACTCATTTTATACATTTCATAAGGACCTTTCCAAATTTTTTGTAGCTAGTAAGTCCTGGAAATAAGTTTCTTGTAGGATGCGAACCTAGCTCTGTTAATTTCCAAGACTGGGCCCTTGGATGTTTTAGCAGTATAAATCTATGTGTCCCGTGGAAGATGAATTAGGGAGGAAACAAACTAGAATTGGAGAGAACGGGTAAAAGTTCTTAAAAAAATAAGAAAAAGGGACAGAGCACATGAGTGGGAAAAAAGGGCAGAAGCCATATAGACTTAACGGGAGCAGAAGACATTAAGAGGAGGCAGTGTAAATGCAGAGGAACTACACAGAACAGGCCTTCACACCCAGACAACCACAATGGTGGGATCACTCGCCTAGAGCCGGACATCTTGGAGTGCAAAATCAAGTGGGCCTTAGGAAGCATCACTACGAACAAAGCTAGTGGAGGTGATGGAATGCCAGTGGAGCTATTTCTAATCCTAAAAGATGATGCTGTGAAAGTGCTGCACCCAATATGCCAGCAAATTTGGAAAACGCAGCAGTGGCCACAGNTGGTTTTCCTGGGTCTCCAGCTTCAATGGTAGATGGTGGGACTTCTTAGCCTACAAATAAATGTGTACGTTTCCATTTGTGTGTGTATGTGTCCCCTATTGGTTTGATTTCTCTGGAGAAATCTAGTATACCAACTTTGTCATTTTGCATGTATTTTATTTCTGTTACGAAATTTAAAATTAAGATTATTTTCAAATATAAACAAGTGGAAAAATAGCATAATGACCCCACATAGACATCAAAGCTTCAAAAATTACAAATATCCTGAAGTTTCATCTCACCATATATGCATTTTAAAGCAATATTTAACAATTAGCAAATCAAAAATAAATCTAGCTACCAAATTTTACTATTCTTCACACAGATATAAACATAAATTAAAAATAAATGCAATATTCTCTAATAGGCATTAACTTAGTATTAACAATATGCATATTCAATTTACTGTATGTTGTTACCCTTTTTCCTAAAGAATAAGTAGACTGTGTGTGGAGAACTGATCCATGCACATTTGTTCATATTGTATTCTCCATACATATTGCCACATGTATACTTAAATCACAAAACGGGAAAGTCACTAATGAGTACCAGATGTGTTACTAATAAACCATAAAGTATACCAAAATAAGAGTGACTATAGAGAACTAGAATAATTGGGGAAAATATTTTGAAGAAAATATTGAACATAAATAAAATGTAGCTGTTGTTCTCATGCATGAACAGGATCCACCTCAAAACTGAATGACTTACCATTTAGCAGCTGAAGGTGCTGGCAGCTGACATCTTTCAACTATCAGTCATCTCTGAGCATTGCCTTACTCCAAAGAGCTTAGCTTGTCAAGGGCAGATCTTATTTCCAGAGCTGTCAACGTCTAGCAACAAGCGCATGTTGTGGGACTACAAGGCTCCACACCCTCACCACGATGTGAGGTTACCTTCAGAAAACATTCGAGCCCTAGTGCATTTAGAACACTGGTTGAAGCCCTTGCTGGGTCTTAATCATAAACCACCTTCTCCCTTGTCCAATCTTGCTTCCTTTCCCTCCATTTTAAAGGAGTAGATACCTTAAGAATACCTCAAGGAACCACCTTCCTAAGAAATATGCAATTCAAGTCTATTTCCAAGTAAGACAATTTGCAGTATCAGGGTTGAAAGTAATATAGAGACATCAGGCAGATGGCCATCAAAGAACAAAATCAGGACAAGATGGTTTCCAGTATTCATGAAAGAGAAAAATATTTGATTTAATTAAAAATTAGGGATTTTGGTGAAAGGTGTTTCTCAGTGTAAAATTTGTGAACCACCCATATCAAATTATAATTTCTAGTCTCTCCCAAATTTTTATTTGTGTGCAAGGGTGTTTAGGGTAGGAGAGATATGGCAATACCTTGGATTTTCATTTGTTAAAAATTATTAGGATTCTATGCATCCTAATGTGAGACAAATTGCTTATAGTTCATAAATCAGGGAAGAAGGCTATCTTTGGAGCCTACCNGTCTCTCCCAAATTTTTATTTGTGTGCAAGGGTGTTTAGGGTAGGAGAGATATGGCAATACCTTGGATTTTCATTTGTTAAAAATTATTAGGATTCTATGCATCCTAATGTGAGACAAATTGCTTATAGTTCATAAATCAGGGAAGAAGGCTATCTTTGGAGCCTACCAGATGTATATTCTGGAAAACTTCTTACTTTATATATATTTGTATATAAATACATACATATATATATATATACATACACATTCATTTATTGACATTGTTGTTTAGCTGCTAAGTCATGTTCAACTCTTAGTCAGCTATGGACTTTAGCCCATGGGGCTCCTCTGTCCATGGGATTCTCCAGGCAAGAATACTGGAGTGAGTTGCCATGCCCTGCTCCAGTGTATCTTCCCAACCTATGAATTGAGCCCATGTCTCTAGCATTAGCAGAAAGACTCTTTATCACTGAGCCACCTGGGAACCCCCTAGTACAAATTACAAAGCTCATCCCTTACTATTTTATGTACATAAGTGAATTTCTCCTCTGTTAATCTTTGATTCCCCTTGCCAAACTCTGTTGTTTTCTTAGCTCTTGTGTTACCTGTCTAATCAATTTCGTGCCCTGAATTTCCTCTGTATTAAGTATTTATCCTGGTTTCTTTTTTTTTTTTTCATCTTAAATTAATTTATTTTTTAATTTGACTTTACAATACTCTATTGGGTTTGCCATACATCGACATGAATCCACCACAGGTGTACACCTGGTTTCTTTTTATCTGGTCAGGCTGCTCATGACATATAACCACAGGAAAGAGAGGGACATTTGTGCTAGTCAAAAAACTGCTGAATAGGGTCAGCTATTTATATTCTAATCAAAATAAAAATTTTAAAAAGTATCAGCCGTAACAAAAAGTACAGATTACAATTATTTACTGCTCCTCTGATTCTGAAACTTCAAAAGATTCAATAAGATATATTAACTATTAGGTTCATTTGAACCAAGTCCATACAACAGTGTCCTGTTTTGTCTCAAAAATCTTCCAATTTTTAGCATTAGATTTTTTTTTTTAATAAGGTAGAAGTAAAACAATACAACTGTTTGTAACTTGTATAGTATTTTACACCATGGGGGTTATTTTCAAACTCTGGTGATTAGGACTCAGGGAGTGTTAACACCAAAATATCAATATTAGAGCTTAGATGACTATTTTGCATAATGATTATATAGAAAAATGTGTATGTATTTGCTCAATCACGAACAACTCTCTGAATCAAGCCTGAGTCTCTTGTGTCTCCTGCATTGGCAGAGAGATTCCTCACCATTAGCAACTCCTGGGGAGCCCATATGGAAAAATGTGCTGTTCTCAGATACTCAGTCACGTCATACTCTTTGCGACCTCCTGGACTGCAGCCCACCAGGTTCCTCTGTCCATGGATTCTCCAGACAAGAATACTGGAATGGATTGTCATTTCCTCTTCCCAGGGATATTCCAGCTCAGAGATTGCACCCATTTCTCTTGTGTCTCCTGCTTTGGCAGACAGATACTTTACCGCTAGTACCACCTGGGAAGCCCGTATGTAAAACTACTGGTAATAAAAATAATTATTTCTGCCTCTTAAAAAAAAAAAAGAAAGAAAGAAACACACACACAAACCAACAAGCAGATAAACCAACCAAACAAACAAACAAAAAAAAAGATTTGAAAATCTCCAAATTAGATGAATTTGTCGGTTACCTGAGGATTTAAGTTAAACAAAAAATTGAAAGTATTACTTGCTCAGCCATGTCCACCTCTTTGAGACCCCATGGAATTATACTCCACTAGGCTCCTCTGTCCTTGTGATTCTCTAGGCAAGAATACTGGAGTGGGTAACTATTCCCTTCTCCAGGGGATCCTCCCAACCCAGAGCTTGAACCTGTGTTTCCTGCACGTCAAGTGGATTCTTTACTGTCTGAGCCACCAGGGGAGCTCAAATATATCTTATGTTTATTTTCAATCAGAAACAGTAAAATTTTAAATTCACAAGAAAAATTACTTTCCTAGGCCTGATTAAATAATAAGGCATCTTACTATGTATTAAAATCTTTAAAATTTAAGGTAATTCATATATATTGATAATACAGTTTTGTTTCAGCCAAACACCTGACTGACATTTTGTGATAATGATATTTCAAAGTATAGATTTTAAAAAAGAAAGGTTTACAGTCAGTGTCAATTGTAAAATCAATGAAAAATAGTGATAAAGTCACATATTTCATACAGGACATAAATGTATAAATAGAATTAATTTCATGTAAATTGTTTAAAACTTTAAATTAGCTATTTAAAAGAAATGTCAGCTTTTATTAGTGCTTATGAGTAGCTAGGTTTGTTGAACTCACTAGGGTTTGTTTCTTTTGCAAAGAAGCCATCTACTGACACTTCATATGGCCTAGAAAATAAAAGGCAAGAAAATAATAATATATAAAACTTCAAATATTTTCTCATATTTTAATTAATACATTCATGAGATCCTCATTAGACAACTTTATCTTTTGGATATAGTTGCCTTATGACATTGAAATTCTTACAGGGAAATCTTTGTGAAATAAAGATATTTAAATACTCCTTTTTAAAAAATAAACAATATAAAGAAGATTATATGTTAGAATTTTTCAAACTAATCCAATCTCCCCAGTATTGACTAGCTGTTGCTGCTGCTAAGTTGCATTAGTCGTGTCCGACCCAGATGGCAGCCCACCAGGCTCCCCCGTCCCTGAGATTCTCCAGGCAAGAATACTGAAGTGGGTTGCCATTTCCTTCTCCAATGTATGAAAGTGAAAAGTCAAAGTGAAGTCGCTCAGTTGAGTCCGACTCTTAGCGACTCCATGGAGTGCAGCCTTCCAGGCTCCTCCGTCCATGGGATTTTCCAGGCAAGAGCACTGGAGTGGGGTGCCATTGCCTTCTCCATTATTGACTAGAGATATTTAAAAGTTTTTATAAAAAAATTAAACTGCAACAATATTATTTTTATCATGGTAAAATGAATAAACATTTTGGTTAGCATTTTTAGGCTGTCTTACATTTATAAGCAAATAAATATTAAGTAGTTGAATATTACTTCGGTTCATTATATCCCTGATAAAATAAGCAAATAAAAACAGCAAGCAAAACAGGCTCCAATTACCAATTTAAAGTATCATATCTTTGTGCTCAGATAAAATTAGTATATTTTAAATTATTCACTACCCCTCAAATTTTGCCTGTATTTGAGAAGAAAGAAAGGAAAAGATTTGCATGTAAAATATTAAAATCAGTAAGACATGCTATGACTAGTTTTATTCACACAGCCCTTCAAAAGCTTTCTCACGAANGCAATGCCAAAGAATGTTAAAGCTACTACACAATTGCACTCATCTCACAGGCTAACAAAGTAATGCTCAAAATTCTCCAAGCCAGGCTTCAACAGTACGTGAACTGAGAACTTCCAGATGTTCAAGCTGGATTTAGAAAAGGCAGAGAAACCAGAGATTAAATTGTCAACATTCACTAGATCATAGAAAAAGCAAGAGAATTCCAGAAAAAAACTCCTGGGAAAGCAATAGAAATAGTGACAGACTTAATTTTCTTGGGCTCCAAAAATCACTGCAGATGATGACTGCAGCCATGAAATTAAAAGATGCTTGCTCCTTGGAAGAAAAGTTATGACCAACCTAGACAGCATATTAAAAAGCAGAGACATTACTTTGCTGACAAAGGTTTGTATAGTCAAAGCTATTGATTTTCCAGTAGTCATGTATGGATGTGAGAGTTGGAACCTAGAGAAAGCTGAACACTGAAGAATTGATGCTTCTGAACTGTGGCGTTGGATAAGACTCTTGAGAGTCCCTTGGACTGCAAGGAGATCCAACCAGTCCATCCTAAAGGATATCAGTCCTGAATATTCATTGGAAGGAGTGATGCTGAAGCTGAAACTCCAATACACTGGCCACCTGATGCAAAGAGTCGACTCATTAGAAGAGACCCTGATGCTGGGAAAGATTGAAGGCGGGAGAAGGGGACAACAGAGGACGAGATAGTTGGATGGCATCACTGGCTCAATAGACAAAGTTTAAGCCAGCTCCAGGAGATGGTGAAGGACAGGGAAGCCTGGCGTGGTGCAGTCTATGGGGTCACAGAGAGTCAGACACGACTCTCTGAGCGAGTGAACAGCAATCAGAAAATAGAAGATGTTGAGTAAAAAGATGCCAAAGGTCAGATTTTGCAACGCTAGTCATAGTAGGGTCAGAAGACGATGTTGAGGTCGGCAGTGTGGATGGCAAGGTCTGTTACGTGGGGATGTGACAGGAGTCGGACATGGAAAGAAGTGCGTGTTCAGAGGAGAAAGAGGTCCACTCTGAAAGGCTATGACTGCGCTGTTACAAAGAAAGCCTTGCTGTCAGCCTTGGCGTGACTGCTCTTTGACAGCCTTCATTCTGACTGTGGTCCTGACTTCCTTTTTCTTAGAGCGTTTACTTTAGAATCCTTGCAACTGCGGATTCTTTCTATGCTTCTTTGAATACATGTTTTTACAAATCTGGCATGTCTTCTCAAGACCTGGAGGCCTTCCCTTTGAAATGCAGTCATCAGAAAAAGATGGGACGACTCCTGTCTCCTGGTCTCTGTGGACCAACAGGAGCCTGACTTCCATAGACTCAGTCAGCAAACACAGGTGGCCTCNAGGTCTATAAAAGAGCAATAGTGAAGAGTGAATGTTAACTATTGAATAACTGGCCGGCAACCACATAAACAATAAAATGCGTATCCCCTTAAATTCTGTGAGGAGGTATTGGGCACTTAAAAAGATTTAAAATATTTCTCTCCACTTTCTACCATGTAGTATGGACACCATGCAACCCTGATTTCTTTTCATAAAGAAAATTTAGAAGGTGATCGTCTTAACTCTATAAATATGAATAGTGTTCAGGAGACAATTACTAAAAGAATGAAATTACAAATTAAATAATTCCATTTTCTTCCTACATGTTCAAGTAGGAAAGACACAAATATCAAAGGCTTAAGCCTATCATTTTAAAGATAACTGCCTTGTGACTGGGAAAGTTGAAACACATACAAAAATAAGGTGACAGCCTTTCATGAAAAGAAAATTCAAGCTTTGAATTTTAGTGTCATGTTTATAGATGATCTTCTAAGAAGATATATGGAAGGTATTTTTCATTGCAGGAAACTGGAAGTTATAATATGATGGAATAAGGATCACATTTTTCTCTTTGAGGTGATTTATATTTAAATGAGTTCTCCATAATCCTTTAAACTGAAGTGCAAATTGGTTATCAAAGTCCTTTGCTGTAAGGGTTGTTTTACATAATAACGAATTTCACAGAAGTTCCTCAAAGGGAAACATTGATTTAGGCAACATCAGGATATTTCAGTTCTGGCAACGGTTTAGATTAGTGCCACAGACAGCAGATAAAAAACTTTCTGAAATCTAAATTTCTCCATTAAGAAGTACAGGCAGCGTATCTTTTCTCAATAGAAAATGTGACAGAAATGTGTAATAAAAATGATCTTATTTTGTCTATTATTTATCTATCATTTCTCCTCCACACTAAATAAAAGTTAAAGAGAATCTAGGTACATGGCTTATGATTAAAAAACTGGAGTCATGGAAGTAGGAAGTATTTGTTTCCCTGTATATGCTTATATTTCTATGGACACTAAATGGCTCCAATTATGAAGCATTTACTCTGGGCTAGTAAGTAACTTACATTTGCTACTTGACTCCCTTCTCGCAAGGTCAGGTAGCCGTTACTGGCCTCATCTGATAAACGAGAAAACGGAGGCTAGGTGGCGTGTGAGGATTTGAACCACAGTATACGTCTCTCATCCATTAGGCTCGACACCCCCTCAACACCGGCTTCATTTCTGAACCCCGCGTCACTAATCACTGGAAGGTCAGTGCTGGTCCCCTGCCCAGTGTCACGGGCAACAAACAGGCTGGATCTCATCATCGGTTGTGACCCAGGGAGCCTCACTGCAGGCAGATCCTGAGCAGAACAGGAGGCTGATACCTTAGAGGAGGCACTGCTTTCCCTCACCAGACCTAGCTTTGAGACTCTAGGTCTATCACGAACCATTCATGTGGTCATGGAAAAGTCCCTTTACTTCCTTGGGCCTTCCTTTTCTCATCTGCAAAATGAGAATGCTGGATTTGATGAGTGGTTTTAAAAACTGTCTTGCTTAATTTTGAAAAGTGAAGCTCTTTCAGCCAATGAAATCTTATGATGAATTTCAACGTATAAAATAAGACACAGGTGGAGCCACACTATTCAGAGAAAGGGCTGGGCTCGGGGGAGTCGTGAGTTCCTCTGTCTCCCAGGTCTTCTTTCAGCCCTCAGTTCATCTTCAAGGAGCTTCTGAGACATCAAAGACCCAGCAGAATGCAATTTGCAATGTATGCTCTAGCTCATCTCCAAGTTNAATCATAAAATATTTGAGCTAGAAATACTAAAATCTTTTTGGTCTGTCTCAATTTACAAAGCAAGAAACTAAGACAGGGACATTAACTTATACGTGGAAGAGGCAGGCTGTAAATGTCAGGTCTTCCGATTCCCACATTAGGTTGTACTCACTCTCACTATGTCAGTGTGGTTTGCTCCAGAGATCAAATAACTCTCTGAACACAGTGTTTCACCATGTTGAAAAGGAAGGATACTCCAATAAAAAAAAATTAAGAAAAATAAACCAAAACAACAATAAACATAGGGAGTGCTTGAAGAATAGCAGAAGGCTAGAAAGGTAAGGCAGGGTCCAATTATCACAACCAGAGTAAAAAGGCTGCATTTATCTAATGGCAATGGGAGCTACTGTGGGCTTCTGAACAGGAACACTGCATGAAAAAGCATTTAAGAATATTCACTCAGCACCAAACTATAGAATGCAGGGTAGTACCAAAGCTGGGAGACCAGGTAGGAATCTATAATAGTATGTTCAAGGTAAGAAGGTAATGATATGATCTAGGAAAATGGAAATGAAAATAGATATTTAACATACTAAATAAATAACACGTGG
Organism: Neotragus pygmaeus; assembly: GCA_006410875.1. Taxonomy (NCBI): domain Eukaryota; kingdom Metazoa; phylum Chordata; class Mammalia; order Artiodactyla; family Bovidae; genus Neotragus; species Neotragus pygmaeus. Next base: position 45,097 of record SJYV01056322.1, on the reverse strand, counting down.
TAATTTTTTTTGTTTGTTTGTTTTTGTATTTATAATTACTGATCAACTTTAACTGCTGCTTTTGAACTGTGGTTAGAGAACTTCTTAGAGAAGACTCTTGAGAGTCCCTTGGAAAGCAAGATCAAACCAGTCAATCCTAAAGGAAATCAATCATGAATAATCTTGTGGAAGGACAGATGCTGAAGCTAAAGCTCCAATACTTTGGCCACCTGATGTAAACAGTTGACTCACTGCAAAAGACCCTGATGCTGGGAAAAACTGAAGGCAGAAGGAAAAGAGGGCAACAGACAATGAGATGGTTGGATGGTATCACTGATTCAGTGGACATGAACTTGGGCAAACTCCAAGAGACGGTGAAGGACAGGAAAGCCTGACGTGCCGCAGTCCATGGAGTCACAAACAGGTGCACACGACTTGGCGACTGAACAACAACATTTTATATTACAAGACTCTAAAACTACAGAGAAAAAGAAAAAAATGTTCAGTATTCAAGCCTCGATGACTTGAAAAGTAAAATGTAAAAATACAAATATTGGGAAGCAAAGGTGTATGCTGGGTCAGAATGAGAAACTTTATAAAACCACAGTGATGTTTTTAGAAAGAACCAGATTTTTAAAAACTAAAATGTTTTGCTCGAAAAAAGATAAATATATGCTTACTTAAAAAAAAAACTCATGAGGAGCTTTTAAAAAACCCAACATAAAGCACTTTTCATTATAGTAGCATGGTTGCTGTATAAATATAGTATATGACATCATATTACCTCACCATCCTTGTTTTTTTAAGTGTTAAATACAGCTTAATCATTATCTTACAATTCATTTGCCTTCCTGAGACATTGCTCTTCGTAAAATATAACTTCTTAAAAAAACTAACGCCTAATGGTAAATACTAAAACCATTGTGCAAAGTGCACCAGAGGTTAATGATCTACCATCCAAATACACAACAGATATCCTTTTTGGCTTTTTCAGAGCCACAGGCTTTTCTCCCTTTTGTGTTCATTTCCTGTCAAGTTTGACATTTCAAAAGAATACCAAAGAAGCTTAAAAATTTGTTTACAAGTGTGTCATTAAATCGGGACTCTAAAAATAAAAGCTATTCATTGCAGCTGTACTGATGTATAAAAGAGGCCTTCATTTAAATTTTGGAAAAATAATAAAAGAGGAAACATTTTTAATCTTTTCTTATAGAGAAGTGCTCTGGTCCAACATTTTTGCAACTGAATGAAGAAACTTGCTGATGTGTAGTGACTANTGGGCTGCCATCTATGGGGTCGCACAGAGTCGGACACAACTGAAGCAACTTAGCAGCAGCAGCAGCAGCCGCAGACTAGGGAACTCAAATTGGCAGTCTGTAGCTACCTAGAGGGGCGGGATGGGGTGGGAGGGAGAGTCCAGATGGAGGGGACACACGCGTACCTGTGGCTGATTCATGTTGATGTGTGGCAGAAGCCAACACGATATCGTAAAGCAACTATCCTCCAGTTAAAAATAAATAAATAAAGAGTATTAGCATGGAACTAGGGTCAGGGCTGATATTTCAAAGAGAGGACATTAAGCTAAAGAATTAAGTGAAATGAAATGGGCTTGGGTGGCCAGGCATATCGTTGATACTGACCTCCTGAAACTGAGTTCTGAAGTTTTGTGGAGTTGCAGCAGTTCAAGAGTGGGACTTTACAACCATGGCTTCTGAAATTGTTCAATTTTGCTGCAGTTAATTTAATGAAATATGAATATAATTTTAGCCCTGATAGACTATTCCATCTATTGATTTAATTTTCTTAAAGGTCTCTTGATATAAACCTTTAATATAATCCAACTGTTACTTATTAGCATCAAAATACTTTTCCTTTTCTTCTCCCTTTTAAAAAATATGAATTTTAGGCAACTTGGCTCATCTTCTTTAAAAAGTAAAAAATCGGATTTCATCATTGCAGTTCTAAGTTTAAAGCTGATGTGTGTGTATCTGCTAAACGCTGTTAGACTCAGCCAGCATGCCCGAACCTCCTCTGTCTTGGTGACTGACAGGGTGTGAGTGGTTTGATTCCAACACATCTGTAGCCACAGCTCTTTTTCACTTACCAGCCTCCGCCTTCTGCTGCTTCTCAATCTTCTCCAGGCGCCCTAGCAAGGAGTCAATTTTAGTTTTGATCTGGGTTAATTCTTTCTTGATTGTCTGTAACTCATCTGATTTCACTGGAAAGGGGAGAAGGGAAAGAATGCAACAGAATGTCAAATGCACCATGACCCGATTAGAACATAACCCACAGACGCTCTAAATTTCCGCAACACTCTGTCACATCCCACAGGATACCTTTCAATCTTATCTGTTTCTTATTGCTTCCAGGGACCCTGGAATACTGGGTGACTTTGACAATTACAAGCAGTGATTCTCAGCATTTGACCCTGAATCTTTTCACCAAAGGTTATGCAGTGGGACAGAAGAATCTAGAAATGTTTTTTGCAATAACTAAATGATACTGAATTCGGTTTTGGCAACTGATAGAGTAAGTCTGTTCTATCAGATGGATTCAGATTGAGAAATTCTTAAATCACGACAGGTATGTTAGTACTGCTTTGAGGAACTATGTTGCAATATATGTTTCAGCAGTCAGTGATAGTTTTAATCCAGTTCCCTGATGGCGCATTGAAATCAGGGCATTGCATTTATCCTCTAAAGAAAAATCTTTAATGCTAGAGAACTCTCTCCAACTTGTGGACTTTTGCTACTTTCTTTTTTAAAAATTGCAGCAGTGGGTTGAACATGCCTCTTTTTAAGCCCTGCGGCTGGCAAGAAAGGAAATTCACTGAAGTTCCCACTGATATTTTCTACAGTAGTGGTTCCTCTTCGAGGTTTTGGGTGTTTAGTGGGACTAACTAAAAATGGGATTAACATGAGATTGACTATTTTTAATTTTGTCATGTAAGGATGTTAAAAATAACAACAAACCTTCTACTATCAATGATAATAACAATTATTTTATAAAGAGATAGACTTAAGAAAAGGTCAGTTTTCTATTTAAGGACAATTGTTTCAATGAAAAATGCTTGTGTTTATGAAAAATTCACTGCCTTGGGCTTATTTTCTCATTTCTCTGAGAATCACTGGAAACTGCCATGAACCCTCAGTAATAAGATCAAAGATTTTTAAAACTATAACTCTAGAAGAGCTATACTTGTCTATGAGCTTTCATTGAGTTAGTTTTTGGGCACCCATGCCTCAGTGGAGAGCTGGGCTTCAATATCTGGGGTGAGGATTTTGATGCTAGTCTACTATCCATCTCTTTCACTTTTCCTTTCAAGTTTATAATCATCTTGTTGGATATTCCTAAAGAAATTGAGTGTTTAGTTTGAGTCTTTAGTCTTCAGGAATTTTTGTAAGTAATAAAAAACTAAATGCAATATATGTTTGCTTGAAACAGAGCTATCTGTCAACTAAGGCATATGATATAAGCTATATGATAAAGTATGCAACAATGTACATTAATTGCTCACCAGACTTTCTCCAATATAAACATGAAAAAATTTCTATTATAAAATAAGAAATTTTCCATAACAAGCAAATTTTTATTTATGATATAAAGAAGTTTGCAAAATAAAAACTATAAGAATAAGTGACCCCAATAGACAGTTTCTATTATGAAGAACCAGATTGAAAGGACAATATAGTCTGAAATAGAGAATTACTCCTATGTCAATTATTTCCAAGACATCAAAGTCCCATTGTTGAATCTCAACTAAATTTGAAAATCATCATCTGTCATAATTGCAAATTGACTCTGCTTTGAAGAATGATTTTAATTTCCTTTGATGGAAGCATGTCATGTAGTTTTACTTAAATCTATCAAAAGTGATAGAAACTATTTTGTCTTAAAACATTAGATGTTGGGCCAAGAGAAATAAGACTGTGGCTGGAGATTAATAGAATATATATTTTCAGTAAGTAGGGTCACTCCTCAGCCCAGAAATGAGGTTGACTAATTATCTCCTTAAAAAAGACAAAAACAAATAAATTGCTAATATCCCACTTAATAGAATGTTTTTTAAGATTGGAGTGATATTACTACAAAATTTGGGATTACTTAATTAAGGCGATTCAAGTTTAGATAAAACTAACGATGTAACCTGTCTTCTCCTCCCTGTCCCTACCAGGGAATTCTGAATCAGCCTTCAGCTCTGTGCAAATGGCCCAGCTCCACTCTTGGAATGGTGAGCAGCAGATGCTCTTTACAGTCTTGCAAGTTGGGCCTAGACAATCTTGGCTGCTTCTTGAGCGATTGGGAAAGCTGTTGGCTTCGTGCCCTTCAGGGCTCTGCTTGGGAGAAGGCTGCCCACTCACCTGGCCTGAAGTCCTGGAGCTTCCTCTTTCAGTGGGGTTATCTGTAGGTGGGGTCTGGGTCTGGGCTGCTGTATCTGGTTTCCACGTGATGCTCCTGAGACAAGCCATCTCTGTGTCCAATATGCTTTTGTAATCTTTTCTGCCTTGTTCTACTTTGGGAGGTGGGGCTCTTGTTAAGAATGTTTCTACTGAACCTGGGATTAAGCTCCTGCTTGTTTTTACTTACTCTGCCAAAATAGATGTATATTTTACAACTATAGATTTCCAAACCTAAAATTAAAAAAAACTTGCAACTTAGATGTCGGACATTTTTTGAAAACTTGAAGTTAGTTCAGAATTGAGGAGAGTCTTAGGTGTAAAGCGTCCCTGTCCATTTTCCTTTCTTTTCTTTTAACCTCTTTCTTTTCCTGTCCATTTCCACTGAACTCCTAATTGGGTTTCTGCTTTTAGTTCACATCACCTCTTAAACAGTGAATGCAAAGTCATATATATAAAAGCCAGCCAGAATGTCCCAATTTCTATAGAAAAAAGACCAAAATCACAAAGAAAGCTGAGCACCAAGGAATTGATGCTTTTGAACTGAGATGTTGGAGAAGGCTCTTGAGAGTCCCTTGGACTACAAGGAGATCCAACTAGTCCATCTTAAAGATCGGTCCTGGGATTTCTTTGGAAGGAATGATGCTAAAGCTGAAATTCCAATACTTTGGCTACATCATGTGAAGAGTTGACTCATTGGAAAAGACCCTGATGCTGGGAGGGATTGGGGGCAGGAGGAGAAGGGGACGACAGAGGATGAGATGGCTGGATGGCATCACCAACTCAATGGACATGAGTCTGCGTAAAATCTGGGAGTTGGCGATGGACAAGGAGGCCTGGCGCGCTGTGGTTCATGGAGTTGCAAAGAGTCAGACACTACTGACCAACTGAACTGAACACATGCACTGTTCTTCAGACTGCTGTTCAGGGTCTGCTCTAAAGTATATTTCCAGGTATATATTCCATTGTTTATGAAAGCAACATCATTTTAACAGAATAACTTAATGCTTGAGCTAATAGTGTGTGCAACCAGATAGGCTGATTTGTATCTATGTTTATTGGAGAGTCACTTGTAATTACTAAGATTCAGCTTCCTTATCTTTAACTTCCACCGTTTACCCTAAAGACTTGTTATAAGAATTTAATGAAACAACGTACATAAATCCAGCAAAGTATTTCTTTTCTCTATTATGTCTATCTGCTTTTTGGAGCTTAGTTTTAATCTTACCTCCCCTATTAATTCTTCTTAGTTCAGCCCACTGGAAGGTGGATTTCTCATCTGCAATCTATTTAACAGCATTTCACATTTACTGCTAGACACCATATGCTTGTTGGTTTTTCCTTTATATATCTACTTTTCCTATTAAATTGTAAGCTTTTTGAAAATGAAGATCTAATTAGGCATTGAAGAATTTCAGGGGTCATGCTTTTCTCTGTTTAATAAGCTCCTTCTCGTCTTATAAAAAGTTCCTTGGACTTCTTTGGTAGCTCACACGGTAAAGAATCTGCCTGCAGTGTGGGAGGGTTGCATCCTGGGTTAGGAAGATTCTCTGGAGGAGGGAATGGCAACTGACTCCAGTGTTCTTGCCTGGAGAACCCCATGGACAGAGGAGCCTGGTGGGCTATAGTCCATGGGGTTGCAAAGAGTCAGACTAACACTTTCACTTTCTTTCTCCTCTTATTGACTAATGAGACTCCTGATGCTTACCATGAGGTCCTGGGCTTTAGCGCCTGTCCCCATTAATTAAAAAAATGACATCAACAGATTTAAGAAGAGATCCTATATCAGACGGGTACCTAACGCCAATTTTTTGTCTTCTATTATATAACATCCATGGAAAAGTATTTTGGTTTAAGTTATTCAGCTCTCTCATGACACAACATTTCAAAGAGAAGAAATTTTGGACAGTTGTCTGAAGCAAGGCATATTAANCTTTCACTGTCAACCAATGTGATTTTAAAACTCATGAAAAAAAATTGAAAATGTGATATTTGTGTATTATTTTGTCACTGAACACTAGATTATCATTTAGATTAAATAATAACTTAAAAATCAGTAATTATCTATTTTCTTCTAAATTTCCCACATAAAAATACTTTTTTATTTTTCTTGCTTACAAACCCAAATTTACAGTCACTATGTGATTAAGTGCTAACAAATAAACGTAGTCTGGACCTTGAGTTAAACATTGGGTTAAACAACTGGCCTGTCCAGAACCAAAATCTGACCACCTATTCGGGGCCATGTTCTCCCTGGACCCTTTTAGCAGATAAATGAAGATCAATAACTCTAGGATCGGAGATCTCTGGCTGTGTCGTCATTCAACCTTGTTGAATGACAAGAAGGGTTTCTGTCTTCAGCTTATTTCACTTCTGGTAAACAGAATCTATAAAACCAAACTAAGATGCCTATTCATTTTTTAAAAAGGCTATATTTGAAATCCACATGAATGATTCTAGCCTATTAGAATATCTGCTTTCTGTACTGTTTGAACTATTTGAAATTCATAAAATCTGTTTATAATTTCTACCTTGACTTCAAATAAGCTTTTGGTTACAGCTGAATCCAAAAAATGCTTTTTATAGGCACACTTTTCTTGAGACCAGTAAATGAGTAATTCTTATTTCTGTTTTTTTGTCACTAAACTTTTCCATGATTTTCCGTGAGGCCACCCTTGCCAACAGCCCACCCCCTACCAGCAAGCCCCATCCTTGGTCTTGTACAAATGCTTCTTGAACATGCTTTTAAAGGGTTGACTGTGATCATTAATGATCTATTTTAGCAATATCTTGATCTTAATCTAATCTTTACATTTTGTACAATTTTGGTATCTTGTTAAAAAGTGAATGGATTCAAGTAGCAATTGTAAGGTTATGAATCAATAAACTGATTCTATTTAATTCTTAGAATTCTGTGATGTGTGTATTGTTAAGCCATTTTGCCCATGAAGGAAACTTGTGGGAAACAGATGAGATAACCCCCCCCGACCCCCAAGTTTAATCAGTCAGCACGCACGCATTGAGGCCTGCAGCTCGTCTTCTGACGCTGAATCAGATCCTTCATCAACCATGGCATGCTAAGGCTTCCAAGTGTTTTAAGTGGAATCCCATTCTACCAGATGGCAATTTAAATTTGCATAATGAAACAGACGTTGCTTCTTGCTAATATGTTTTTCCAATATTCATGAATATATACTGTGCTCTATAATCAATGATCTGAGACAAGTACAACTTGACTTAAGAGTTGTTTTTCATTAACTGCAACTCTGGTAGCTTCTCCTGTTAATTTACTCAATGTCAAAATGGATCCAGAACTGAGCAATGCCCCATGTTGGATCGCTGTATGTGTACATGTACACACACACACACAAACATATGTATGTGTACACACACATATGCATATTTAAAGGTCAGGCAGCTCTGGCATTTCTTTTTTTGTTTTGCTATCAATAGAAGTTTGCTCATTACTGGAGGTTATAAATGCCTCAGTGCCTTTCCTGGTACTACTGAAGAGAGTTTGCATTAAAACTGCTGATATCTCAGAAATGGAAAACATTCCTTGTGGGTATTCAGTAGAATTTTAGGTATACTTCTCCTTTTACTTTACTTGGGATAGTACAAATATTTATGTTTCATTTTAATAACATGTAATGTCCTTCATTTAGAGTCATACTTGGCCTTGAAAGAAAACGCCATTGAATGCTGTAAATTGGGCAGTTTTTTTGTGTGTAATACAGAAAGATAACAGCTTAGATTATTCCAATATTAGTCCAATATTAGTGATACTCTTCCCTGGTCACTCAGACAGGAAAGAATCTCCCTGCAGTGTGAGAGACCCAGGTTTGACCCCTGGATTAGGAGGACCCCCTGGAGAAGGGAATGGCTACCCACTCCAGTATTCTTGCCTGGAGAATTCCATGGCCAGAGGAGCCTGGAGGGCTATAGTCGATGGGGTCACAATGAGTTGAACACAACTGAGTGACTAACACTTCACTTTCACTTCATGATTCCAGAAACCATGGAGAGACACTAAATTAGTTTTTGGAAAAGTTACTGATGGATAAATGTACTGGAACATTCACATTAAGATGGAACTTTGTGTAGAGAAGTTTCCTAAGCTAAAACAATGCAAGAGTTGAAACTCGCCCATCATACGAGGATTCCCAAGCCTGGGAGGAATAGGCTAACAATAGAACGTAAATGAACGTCAGTTACTGAGACATTATCTCTCAGCTTCACGTGAGGCATTTAGTAACCACTGGAGTTGAGACTCGGTAAACCACGCTTCTGCCGGGGCCAGCTGGCTCCTTGCTAGGCTCAACCAGTTAAGGGCTTGAGAAGGAGACTATGGAACAGGAAGAGAGGACTTGACCCTTTCTGTTTTGCTTCCTGGTTTTGTTTTGGCTTCTTGTTTTTTCAGCATTACTGCAGCCTTGCTTCTTCACCCTGACAGCAGCAATGCATTCCAGTAGTGGCCACTGAACCCAGTTTGAATACTTCCGCAACATTTGCACTCCACACTTCCTCAGAGACCCAGGCATCAGCTGGCACTGTGTCCTTCGAGGTCTGGGTTCCAGCCCCAGGGGTTTCTTCGGGTTCAGATACAAGAGCAACAACTAAACAGACCTTCCTGGTCTCAATGGGAGCTCTGTAAGCCCCCTTTGCTAGAGTGATATCTGATAATCCTACCTTTTCCCGTTTTCCAACCCCAGAGGCGGTAGAGGTAGAGGTAGTTTGCTGACTCCATCATATCATTGTGGGTTTTGTGTTGTTGTTTACTTGTTTTTGCCTTTTTTAGTTCCTTAATACATAGAAAGTTCTTACAGCAATTCTCTTTGTTCAGCATAACTATATGATACCTGTTTTCCTGACAGAAAACCAAGCAGCGTGGAGTGAATGGAAATAGCTGAGTGTTGATAAGAGTGTTCAGCTGCAACTGGAATGCTCCAGCGGGGCAGGAGGAGGGAAAACAATACGAGAAGAATGACCCAGAGGTGTCACAACGGGCTACCTGTGGAAGCACGGCTGATCAGTGTATTCGTCAGTCACAGGGACGTTTCTACCTGAACATCAGTATAAGGAACATGTTCTCTATCACTGTTAATGGTTACTGTCAGCTACCAGTAGCTAACATTGATTAAGTACAAAACACACACCAGGCATAATGCAGGTCATAAAAATATGCTACTTCATTGAATCCTCAGAAAAATATTATGCAGTAGGCATTAATTTCATGTTCACTTCATCGATGAGACAAGTTTTTGTGGCGTTAAATAAATTGCCCATGCTTGTGCCATTAGTAAAAAGAGCAAAAAGTTAACGATAAACACAAGCAGAATGTAACTAAGGAGGAATTACTGAGGATAAGACTGTTAGCACTGGCCTGGTGGGCTGTTTCTCTTGTCCAGCCTCTCCACTCTTTTCCCTTCCTGGGGAATCTATGTTCACAGGAAACTTCTGACTGTGTCTACTACGGCAGATGCTTCTCTCTCTTTTAGCCAAATGCAGAAGATGAAAAATTAACTAATGAGAGCGCAGGCTGCTCAGACAGTCTGTTAGCAGCACACCCATACGGGTCTCTGTACACCTATAAACCAAACAGGTTTTATATAAGAGAAGCAAATGATTTCGGAAATTATTCTGTTGGCTTTTTGTGTGTGATGGAGAACCATCTGAAAGCTTCAGGCTCTGTAATTACTTGCTGATTAAGGCTCTTGTTCGTTTGCTTGTAAAATATATTTATTTATCATCTATCTACATATGTATCTTACGACTTTTTGAGCTATAATATATACACAGTAAAATGCAAATATTGGGCGAGTGGTAAGTCGCTTCAGTTGGTGTCTGACTTTTTGTGACCCCGTGGAGTGTAGCCTGCCAGGCTCCTCCATCCATGGGATTCTCCAGGCAAGAACACTGGAGTGGGTTGCCATGCCCTCCTCCAGGGGATCTTCCCTACCCAGGGATCGAACCCATGGCTCTTATGTCTCCTGCATTGGCAGGCAGGCTGTTTACCACGAGTGCTGCCTGGGTCGCTGACAAAACTGTAAACCTGACCCAACGTTTACAGGTTGATTACCAGAACCTGGATTTCCTACCATCTACTCCACTTTAAGTAGAAATTCTTTAAATGTGTAAGGAAGTCACATGATAGAAAATATTTAAGCAATAACAATATGAAAACGATTTACTATTGACAGTCTAAAAGACAATATATATTAGTTGGCAACTTTATTCATAGCAATGAAGACAGTGTTCTGTATCCTGACACAGAAGAGCATCAGAAAATGTTTTGAAATTGTCAAAAATTGAAATATTCAAATAATCAAAAGACTACTTAAATGTTATCTTTTTTTTTTACAGTAAATGGGATTATTTTAATGCTGCCAGATCTTCACATCATTGTTAGGATGGGTTATTACAAGTCATTAAATATTTTAAATTAAATATTATATTTTACATAAATTGTAAAAATTCTTTGAGAAAGTCATCCTTAAAAATTTATATTTTGTCATAAAAGGATGCCTAGAGAAATCACTTGCTTAGCTTTGAACACAGTGGTGCTAAAGGTATGGCTGTGGATTTGATTTTGTGTAGATACGGCTGTTTCCTTTTATGTAAAACCATAGGCCAATATTGCTCCCCTTCTGTTTTGCATATCGGCACAGTTGGTTACTGAATATAAATGCAGACCTAGTTTATGATTGTAGTGCTGCCTTGAATCAACTACGTGACCTTGGAGAAAGCAAAATGTCTCTATATCTAAGGAAATGAATTAATAACAAAAGTTGAGTTTCCAGTATGCGTAAGACTTAATGATAGTGCCTGAGGATACAATAAGCAGAGATGAGCATCTCTCCTGCCCCCTGGGAGGAAGGAAAGCAAGCAGAAATAAACCAAATATTGTTCACTGCAGAGAGAAATCTAGCAATATAAACGAGGAGCAGTACTGTAAAGGAACAGTAACAGGTGCGGAGAGGGAAACAGAAGAACCTCATTCAGTCTGAGAAAGGAGTCCACGCTGAGACCTGAAGAATGGAGTCCTTAACTAGACAGTGGTGAGAGGCAGGAGCAGAAGAAGCGCGCAGAGGAAGGTCCCCAGACAGGAAGGAACGCGGAGATCTCCTGGGGCTGGGAGAGGACCCGTGTGGCTGAGCAGAGAAGGAGACCCTTACGAGGGGTTATGTAGTTCCTTCCTACGTAAAACGTTCTTTTTTTCTAGCTTTGCATTTTTATACCTTGGGATATTTGTTTGTTTGTTTGAATAGAACTTTAAACAATATTTACTTTCTTTTTGTATGTGTGTGTACGGTCCAAAGACCTAACACAGATCATTCTTGTTTCGCATACCTCTTCTACCAGAATTTCATTTGCCAGTCCTAAGTTAAATAGCATCAATCCCCCCAACAGCAAAAGTGAAATTTCAGTTTTATCACGTATATTAACTGTGAGTAATTTCATAAAGTCCAAGCTTTGCTGCTGGTTTTTCAGTCCATGAATCTCTACCTAATTAACAGATGTTCCTGACGATCAGTGACCAATCGCATCACTTCTTTCAAAGCCTGTCAGTGATTTGTCATTGTGTATTTGTTAGTTCACACACAGATCTCTTTGCTTCCTGGTGATGAACCCACATAGAATTTTGTAAGAATGGATAATCAAAAGAGGGAATTGGTACAGCAAAGAACCGAAGAGTGAAACTGGGAGTGAAATTAAAATTACAGGAGACATAGCTGATTGTAGGGATGGGGACACTCTTCCACTCAAGAGACTCTAGAGATGGAGACAGAGGAATTTAGTAAAATAAAACATATTGACATAAATGAGGAAAGTGGTTGTGATGTGCTGAAAAGGGAGGAAGATGTCCCAGAGGAAGTGAAATTGGCAAAGAAAAGGAATCATCTGGAGGAAATCTTAGAGGTAGTTCACAACATTGATAAAACGTCAAAGCTGATCCAGTATTAGTGGTATAACAATTCACTGAGGGGTAAAAGAGGTGCTTGCCTCATATCCTATTAAAAGAAGAAGGCTAGTACTATTCAAATTACTTTTGATGTCATTTTTACAAGAAAAAAAGCACACCAACTCTTAGTATTTTTACATTAAAATGTTCCAATTTTAAATTAGTATACTAAATAACTGTTTCACTGTATTTTCCTACATGTGTGCATGAGGAATTTATATATATGTATACATGTATAATAAATACATTTATAACATAGAGTTTTTAATGTTTTGACAAAAATTTTTTAAAGGTCACGGAAAACCCTATTTCCCCTATTGATTATTAACATCACTCTGCATGGTTTCTTTTATAGTCCCACACTACCATGCAGAGCAAGACTTGTCCGTAATTTTTACTGAATTTGTGTGTTGGGAGTAGATGTATTTTAGAAGGTTGGACTCATTGTCTGAATTTATAAATCTCTCAGTCTTGAAGAATTCCAAGTCAAGAATTCTAATTTCAAGATCTGGAAAATAATACTGGTTAATAAATCTTTAGAATATCATCCAAATATCATAAATCAAATTTTAGGCTTAAGCACCACCAAAGTCTAAAAGCCCAAGATCTTCTATACCGCAGTAGGTACAATCACAAGATGAAAATCTGTCCACCTTATACTTTATTGAGACTTACTTTTTTACTGTAAAATATCATTTACATGTATTAATCAATAATATCTGTGAATGAAAGGTACAGAAGAGTTAAAAGATAATTTAAATCAAAGGGAAACAAGGATGAGAAATTTACATACCGATTGTAGAAGTCATCTCTGTAGTAATCATAGTCAAAGACATAACCACTGAGGAGGGAAACAAGAAATTAGTTGTTGACATCACAGTAATTTTGGTATTAATCTATAATGTAAGGGTAATAAATTTATATTACTTTTGCATATTTATTTTCCAATGTAATTATGTAGCCAAAGGACTTTACAAGATAGTGTCCAGTTGGATATACTGCCATGGCAAACTCTTATTATATGTTTGATAATGTAAACACTGATAATGGATTGAGTTGGTTTGAAATGAAGATGAGAACAGGTAGCAAAATTAATTTTTTTAAATACTTGTAATACTTGTCCCCAGACAAGATATAATATAGCTATTCCTTCTTCCTAAGGTCTGTATAATGAGGCTAAATCAACAATAAACAAATGGTATATCAATAATATAAATGGAAAAGTTTAATGTAAGAAAAATAAATACAAAAGTGGTTTCCTCAGAAATTCGCCATTTTCTTGTTATTCTAAAAACTTGCTCTTCAGTACTTGATGTAGAGAAAAATGAACAAAAAAGAAACTGAGTCTTAGCAACAATAATAATATAGTAGGGCACTTAAAGAAGAGTTAATAAGTACATTTCAAGGATAAGATTATTACTAATCTTCTTAAATGAATGTACAATAAACATTTCCCCATCCACTTATATAATTTTTAGAGTTTATAAAACACTTCATATGCATTATTACTTTTTATTAATAATTTTAAGCTCTCAAAACAGCTGTATTGGTTATTATAACTGGAGAAAATTGAAGTGCAAGGGACCTCAGTGGCCAACTCAAATTTTATATCTAGTAAGTGACAAGGCTGAGACTGGAGGAAAAGACTTCTGAATCCATATCTGGAGCTGTTTTTCATCACCATGCAACCCTCTGCAGCCTAGAAGAAACTTAATCTTATGCTAAATGGAATACTGGTATTACAGGGAAGTAATTTTTAATATTCATTTATTTTACTGCTATAAAATATACATAACTAAATTTACATTTCTAATCACTTTAAGTCAATTTTAAATGTCAAAATTCAATGGCAATGTTGAGCAATTAACCATTTCCAAAATTTTTTATCATCTCAAACAGAAACTCTGTGCTCATTAGACAATATTTCTTCATTCCCTCGCTCCCTTGCCCCTTCACCAAGCCTCAGTGACCGCTATTCTACTTACTGTAGCTGTGAATTTGTCTGCTCTAGGTACCACTCCAGTGTTCTTGCCTGGAGCATCCCAGGGACGGGGCTGCATCCCAGCAGCCTGGTGGGCTGCTGTCTATGGGGTCGCATAGAGTCGGACACAACTGGGATGACTTAGCAGCAGCAGCAGACACCACGTATAAGTGGAATCATATATTGTCTGTTCTTTCTTGCTTGGCTTATTTTACCTGGTGTAATTCTTCAAGCCTTATCTGTGTTCTAGCACATATCATAATTTCAGTCCCTTTTTATGCTTGAATAATGCTTCACTCATGTATGTGTAAATTTTTGTTTATCTGTTCATTTGTTGATAGAATCTGAATTATTTCCATCTCCTGGTGGTTGTGAATAATTCTAATACAAACTTTGATGAGCAAAAATTTGGGGGGGGCTCCTACTTTCACCCCTTTTGAGTATATATCTAAAAGTAGAATTGCTGAGTCATGTGGTAATTTTGTATCTAACCACCATACAACAGGCATGTAATTTTATATTTCCCAAATATCAATTTAATGGTCCTTGATAACTTTTCTTTGGTAAGAAAATTGAAAGAACATATTGAGGAGGGCTTGTCATTCGTGGTTTTCAGGGTAGATTACATATTTGTCCTCCCACTCATTATGTACAGGGCAGGGATACTGACCCAGCACAATAGGCTTATCAGACAGGGCCGGTTCCTGTCCAGCACAGCCTGACTGAACACAGTAAGTTTGAACCCACGTTCTGGAATGTAAAGTGGAGACCTACTTCATGTGAATGTCTAGATGGAAGACTGAGCATTGTCTAAGCAGAGCAACACCGCTGTTTATCTACCTCTGCAAGCCCAAGAAGACAAGAAGACCACCACCAAAGCAGTAAGAACGGGAGTGCTCACTCGTCCCACAGGTGCAGATTGCTGAAGTTATGAAGACTTGGGCTTTCGTTGATATTACTGGTGTTAGACTCTACTATGGCATTGAGTCAAGGGATTTTAAAGATAACCTATTGGCTATCATCAAATTCAAGGGATAAATTTCACCTCGAAACTTTCCTGATATAGCAGTGCATATGATTTTCATTGTGAAGAGATGTGACGGCAACTTAGCCAAACTGTTTGAAAATCTCGAGTCTGAAGTTATGCTACTTTCATNAAAAAAAAATTAAATATTTTTAAAAGAAGAAAAATATTAAATAATAAAAACCACCACCACAACAGAACAAACTGAAACAAACAAAAATAATAGTAATAATAATATTTTCCTGGGGCCTCTGCCCCCACAGTGCACCACAGCCAACCCCCACCTCCCAGGAGGCACTCCAGTACCCCTAGGTAGGCCCCTGGACCAGCAGTGGGTACTGTGGGTGCAACTCAGCCTCTGACCTAGCCCAACTCCCACGCGTACATGCTTCCAAAGCCCACACCTGCTAAAATTAGATGAATCTCAGTTGTGGAAGCGTCTGTCGTCCATTCAGATGTTCTTCAGATGCAGGATTTACCAAGCTGATAGTGCGCATTTAATCTATGGCTTCCCTCGTGGCTCAGATGGTAAAGAATCTGCCTGTAATGGAAGAGACCCAGGTTTGATCCTTGGACTGGGAAGATACCCCGGAGAAGGGAATGGCAACCGACTCTCGTATTCTTGCCTGGAATATTCCATGGATGGAAGAGACTGGTGGGCCACAGTCCACGGGGTCTCAAGGAGTCAGACTGAGTGACTAAGGCTCCTGCACTTCCGCCATCTGTGGACTGTGGGTCTGCAAGGAAAGATGGCTGTTCCTCTTCCTTAGTCACACAGCCCTCGGGCCTCAACCTTGATTTTGGGTCCAGCTCGGCCTGTGGAACACCGGGGCAGGGTGAGAAAGAGTGAAAGCAGCAGCTGACGGGGGCACACTTACTCGCACAGGCTGGGAGGAATCAGGCAGCCACAGCTGCGGTCTGCGTGAGGCGCCCGCCCTGGCGGCGACGGGCCGGAAGTGGCGCGGACTGGGCCGCACTGTTTCCGGTGCGAGCCCCGCCCACGGCCCTGGAGGCTGTGTGGGCTGAGGCGGCCCTGGCCTGGCGTGCGGGCGAGCCTGCTCAGACTGGGGCCTCCCGCGGTGTCTGTGAAGGCAGGGGGCTGCGGCCAGGAAGGCTGCGGGGGTGGGCCGGCCCTTCCACAGTGGCGCCTCGCTTCTCCGGCGTCCTGGGCTGCCTCAGCGGGCTCTCCGGCGTGGGGCGCTCCTTCCTGCCGTCGCGTCAGGCTTCCTCTTCACAGCCGGCAGCAGCCCTCTCCCTGGGTCTGCTCTCCAAACCCCAGTCTCGGGGCTCAGTCGGCCTCTGCGCCGAGACACACGACGCAGCCTGGGGCGAGCGGCGCGCAGCGCTGACCCCGCGCTCCTGCCTTTGCCCTGCGCTCCGCAGACCCGCGGCCGCTTCCCCTCCGACCCCCTGGCGCTCCTTGTCTGCTCCAGCTGCTTTCCCTGCAGAGGGGCTTTGTAAGTGCAGGGATTCCTTGTCGCCTTCAGCTGCCTGTCGGGGTTGATGTTCCCTTCCGATTTTCTCTTCTTTTCTTCCGCCCGGTTGGGTGGGGACTTTTCTTGTGCCTTTAGGCGTCACAGGTCTTCTGCTAGTGTTCAGCTGGTGGTCTGTGAGGACTCTTCCGCAGATGTACTCTTGATGTACTTGTGAGTAGAAGCAAATTGTTGCCTCCCATTTTACCCTATTTTAACTTCTTTACCAAGTTGCCAAGCAATCTATGACATTAAAGATATCAGCTCATTTGCTTTATCCTCTTTATTAAATAACATCCTTGAAGCAAAGGCTTAGTCTTAGCAAAGGCTTCTTAACTTATTGTGTTGAGGGATTAGGTCTTTAATTTTATAATTAACAATCCATCATACATCGATGATTTCAGAAAATACAAAATCCTGCAATTTTGTTAGATGTCACAGCAGTATCAAAAATGCTGTAAAAGTTTCTAAATGCTTACTCCTCTTCTGTACCTTAATTAGCCATACACTGCTCTGTGGCTTGGCATCGTGTTGCTGAGGTGATGGTGAGAAACACTAGACTAGTCTACCTTTTAATCTTGCTTTGCACCTGGCAAGATGACTTTAACAGAATTTTACACTGCATAAATTTCATCCAAGTATAACTGATTTGATATTCAGAACTAAGGATAAAAATCTTGGAAATGAGGTCTTGATTAGAATGAAATGATATCATAACAAATATCCACTTCTTGTTTTTAACGTTTGCTTTGAAAGTTTAAGTGTTTAGCAATTAACACTGCTCAACAATATGTGAACAGTTGTTAACAATATTGTGAACTGCAGAATATTTTCAACATACTAGATATTTAAATCTAAATAATCTGTCACCATCCTTCACTTGTCATTGTCAAAAATAAATGTCTAAACATTTTACAAAATTCTCCAGCAGTGGTAATTTGGTGTGATCTTTGCAATATGGAAGGAAAGCTCAATATTCAGTCACGACAACAGGAAACTATTCTTGTGTAGTGCCTGATTTAGAACAGCAGCTGACATTGTTATCACATAATATTTTGCACACACTCTTACAGTGCCCTTCAAATAATGAATTGATGCACTTATTGGAATTGAATGGCTGTTCATTATACAAAGAGCAGAGATGCTATAAAATCCCTTCTCACCAGCTTCAAACCGAAACCTGATGACTAAAGAAAATTAGGATTAGGATGCTCCAATTTATCGGGGAGACCCTTAATCTGTGATCTGGTGGGCCTACACAGAAAGTTGGAGAATTTAAACTGCCATGGGTTTACTGAGATTAATGTGGATAATCAAGGGCCTGTGTGTGGTCAAGGAACACAGTTTTAAAATAACTTCTCTAGAGACCCTCACTTTTTAAAAAAGGTTTTCAAAATTGTTATTATCCAGTTGGGCTATAACATATACTTCATTGAAATACCTCCTGCATGTTATGATAATGTAGCCAGTTTCTGAGAAAAATGTCTCATCACGTATTTAATCTTTTATATGCTTTTTATTGAAGCTAAAAAGAGGTTATTGTCAAAGGTTGCTCACCACTGAGTCAAACTGTAGGCACCATTATATCATTTTGAAGTTGAACATGGTCTGCAGGTTGTAAACACTGAGTTTTAAATGTCACCTAGTAAAAACTACACAAAAGAAATAATAAGGTTTTTAAAAACATAAAACATTTGGGAGTTGGCTTTTCACTTTAAAATTACACCTTAGTTAGCATGCCAAAATATAGCTGCTC
>SJYV01056322.1:6344-21773 GCA_006410875.1 Neotragus pygmaeus | reverse complement strand
AGCAGCAGCAGTGCAGTAGTTTGAGCATTCTTTGGCATTGCCTTTCTTTGGGATTGGAATGAAACTGACCTTTTCCAGTCCTGTGGCCACAGCTGAGTTTTCCAAATTTGCTGGCATATTGAGTGCAGTGCTTTCATAGCATCATCTCTTAGGATTTGAAAGAGCTCAACTGGAATTCCATCACCTCCACTAGCTTTGTTTGTAGTGATGCTTCCTAAGGCTCACTTGACTTTGCATTCCAGAATGTCTGGCTCTAGGTGACTGATCACACCATCATGGTTATCCAGGTCATGATGATCTTTTTTTGTAGAGTTCTTCTGTGTAGTCTTGCTACCTCTTCTTAATATCTTTTGCTTCTATTAGGTCCATACCATTTCTGTCTTTTATTTTGCTCATTTTTGCATGAAAAGTTCCTTTGGTATCTCTAATTTACTTGAAGATATCGCTAGTCTTTCCCATTCTATTGTTTTCTTCTATTTCTTTGCATTAATCACTGATGAAAGCTTTCTTATCTCTTATGCTGATATTTGGCCACTATTGATTATGCTGTGATAACTGATTTGTTCTGCAGAGTTAAGCAGGAAATCTTGAATCAAAAAGTATTCTGTGTTTTGAAAATGTCATTAAAAATGTTTAAAATGTCACAACTTTGAGACTGAAGAAATAAAGATCAGTCATTCTTGGCTGGATGAACAGGATTTAATTGGAAAGTGAGTCTCTGAAAGTTTTGCCAGCGCTTTTATAGTGCAAATCTGGGATTTGTAATGTCTCTGAAAGCAGTAAATAACTTTTTATGTATTTTTTCTGAATAATTAAGGGTATTATTTAGGCCTTCATGATGACTCAGATGAATATGAAACTCAGAAGAGAGCATGAAGTGTTAGTGTGCATGAAACTGGCAGCTCTTTAAACAAAAAGCCTGAGCTGGATTCCATTCCAATGGCTACCGATATGCCGTATGTCTTTATGGACATTGCATCATCTTGCCTTCTGTTTTCTTGTGTTGAAAAAAATTATAGTATCTTTAGTATCTATTTTATCTACATGAGAATTAGTAACGATTCAATGAGCAACAAAAAATAAAAGCTAATCAATACCTTGAGCCCTCTATGGAGAGTATTTACTGCTAAGGAATTATTTAGATAATCAAGTATGATTCAGCTAGAAAGCCAGCTTTAGGTATATTTTATGGAGCTAAAAAAAAAAAAAGCAAGAACTTATTCTCTTCAAATAAGCTTAACTAATTTTCTTTCCTTTGAGCTGGGTTGATTTCAGATGAATGAGAGCAAAGCACTTTCTTTTGCATACTTCTAGTGAGTGAGTGTGTTCAGGACAGATTCCATAAGCACATAAGACTAAAATTTTATTTCAAATTGGATTAATAGCACTCTCTTCATGCAGTATTTCTACATATGACATCTAAACTATCTGAGCCACCATTTCTATTTTATTCATAAATACATTCAGTAAACATATCTATCTTCAATCAGATTATATGCTCACCCTTTCCAATGTGGCTTCACATTTTAAAAACTAATTTCTCAAAAACAGTATTAGTGGCGATATGGAAACAGTGGTAGTTGTGTTAGTTAACATACCTGTCAAAGCCTTAATTGTTTTGATTGGATTCCATAGTATCACTCAAGATGAGTTCTTCTCATTGTGGAATTTTATGTATGCCAAGTTTAGCAATTTATTTTCTTATATATAGGTATTTGATGTCTATAAATATGCTTGGATAAGTTAGAATTATGTGATAAAGACATGATTTTAAATCCTCCACAGATTTTGTAGTCTCATTAGGTTTGCTTTCTAAAAATAATTAAATAGTGAAAACTGTAATGGCTGAGAGTTCAGATGGTACAGTTAGATTGGTCAATATTATTTTTACAAGTTTAACAACATTTATGTTAAACAGTCATGTAGCCTGTATGATACCAGATTTGTTGCTGGGTTTAATGGACTTAATGACTGAACAGGTGCTTTTCTTTTTCGACATGTATTTATGTCAAATGATAAATTAATTTTAAATGACAATTATGATCAAAGATCTCATCCAAATTTTGGAGAGAAGCTCCCTATGATATATAATGACAGCAATTTCAAGATAAAACTGATATGAATTGTGACATTTGGCTTAATGTGACACTTTATTATATGAACAAATTAGATAGTAGTGAAAGTGCTGATAGCACTCTTTTGAAATATCATCAGCTATAAAGTCCTGCACCACTGCTTTCTTTATAAGCAGAACTTAAATAAATCTATTTAATGATCCTATGTATTTTCTTCTCTCCAAGTAACACTATATTCCTGCCTGCTATAATCTGCAATTACTTCCTTTTCCCCAAGGAGAACATTTCACTGAAGCAGTAAAAGCTGTTTCAGTCACAATCAGCCTTTCTGTTTCCTAAGACATTTTTTAAATTATAAGAATTGAGGAAGACTCTTTGATGACTGTACCATTTTTTAGTATTGAAGCATAATGATTGCTTCTTAAAAGTGTGTCCTGGAACCCATGCATTCAAGACACCACTGTCAAAATATATACATACATGATTGATTATCCAATTTATTGGTGATATTGTGTATGCTATCATAGTGCAGTTTAAATGATTTTGACAAGTATAGAAGAGTGTCATTGACAAGTGCAGAAACAAATGATGGGTTTAAGCGTTCAAATGTTTTTACAGCATTTTACTGAGTGGCAGGTTGATAAATTAAAATTACAGTTGTAGCATCAGGCCTGAAAGCACAACTGCTTTAGATTACAAAAACAGCACTGTGCAAACTCTGCGTACTCTCCAGAGAAGTAGCCTGGAGGACCTTGGAAAAAATGAAACAAGTGCAGTTGCTAAAAGAATCATTAATTTTGTGGTAGCACAGTGTCTAAAAAAATTTAAAAAATAGATTTTTAGAAGAGGAAAATTGACTTTATCCCCTTATCCCTTTTTCCCTGGAGACCTAGAGAAAATTGGATCCACACCATCAGAAGATAGGTTTTGAATTGGCCATTAGTGGTCCCGTGATGTCTGATGGGTGTATTTAAAGCTTAGAGGCAGTTTCTTGTTAACTCTTCCTTAGTTTCAATGTTACACCTGGATTTTAGCCTGTCATTCTGTCACCACGATCCCACCAAATTCAGTTGAACTTCCCTAAGACATCACTGAATCACTCACTGATTCTGATACTATCAAAGAAAACAATATTTCATCAGGCATTTCTTTTCCATTCTTTTTTTTGAGATTTGATGGTTTTTAACAAATGAAAACTGCATACATTTAAGGTATACAGCATGATGTTTCGAAATAACGCACATATTATGAAGGGCTTCCCATGTGGCCCTAGTGGCAGAGAACCCATCTGTCAATGAGGAGACATTAGAGATGTGGGTTCGATCCCTGGGTTGGGAAGACCCCTTGGAGGAGGGAATGGCAACCCACTCCAGTATTCTTGCCTAGAGAATCCCATGGACAGAGGAACTGTGGTGTTGGAAAAGAAACTTGAGTGTCCCTAGGACAGCAAGGAGACCGAACCATTCAATCCTAAAGGAAATCAGTCCTGAATATTCATTGGACGGACTGATGCTGAAGCTGAAACTTCAATACTTTGGCCACCTGATGCAAAGAGCCGACTCATTGGAAAAGACCCTGATGCTGGGAAAGGTTAAAGGCAGGAGGAGAAGGGGACGACAGAGGATGAGATGGTTGGATGGCATCACCGACTCAACAGACATGAGTTTGAGTAAGCTCCAGGAGTTGGTGAAGGACAGGGAAGCCTTGCGTGCTGCAGTCCCTGGGGTCACAAAGAGTCAGACACGACTGAACGACTGAACTGAACTGAATCCTACCAGGTGAGAGTAATGTCATTCTGCTCAAGTTCTGATTCTTTTCAAGTCATGCCTGAGCTACTGCAAGTGTTCAAAGTGGCTCTGTTACAACCTCACTTTGGAGAACATTCTTCAGTTAAAAGCAAAACAGACAAACAAATACACATAACAACAATTCAAAGTGAAAAGTGAAGGTGAAAGTCTCTCAGTCATGCCCAACTCTTGGCGACCCCATGGAATAGTCCATGGAATTCTCCAGCTCAGAATACTGGAGTGGTTAGCCTTTCGCTTCTCCAGGGAAATATCCCAACCCAAGGATCGAAGCCAGGTCTCCCGCACTGCACGCGGATTTTTTTTCCAGCTGAGCCACTAGGGAAGCCCACGATAATTCAATGACTACTAAATCCACAGAAGGTAAAGAAAGTTTTTTGCACTAGTATAATTTCTCTGCCAACAGCCACTAATTTAACCTGCCCATCTTAATCTCTCCTCTCTTTTCATGAACCTTCAGGTTTGCTGGACTGGGATACCTGATGCGCTTGGTGCGGTCAGTTCTCCCTGTTGCCAATTTTTCCTTCCAGTGCCTTCTTCCAGGGATGCTATTCTTATTACTTCTCTATTGAATTCTTAGTTCACATGGAGGATAGACTCAAGTTCTACTTTTTGTTTTAAACATTTTCTGGACAATTTGGCTAATTTCTTTAATGTCTCAATTCCTAGATCAAACATTTTAATCCCTAAGTGATTGACCAACACCAGTCATTTGACAGTAGTCTCTAATTCTCTTGTTTACTTTTTGAAGCTCTTTTATAATTATCCCCAAGGTGGTATTGCTTTACCATTTTCATGCTCTTATGGAAGTTTTAAATACTGTACTTGTTATTTTATGTAAATGTAAGCACATTCCAAAATTGTGTCCTGTCTCGTGCTATTTTTTTCTTGTCTATCTTCCTCAAAGATCTCCAAGGTAAAGTTCTTGTTTACAACTTGATTTCACTCTCTTCTGAGCTTCTTCTCCAAGAATTCAATTCCATTACCACTTTTCTAGAATATTCAGGCCTTTGGATTTAATTAGCTGGAATTTCTGTCATTCAGAAGAACTCACTTCTTTAGGAAAGATTTATAATATAACTTAGTTGTTGCACAAAATGTTGATGCAAATGATGTCTATGTTGTGTTTACTATGTGTCAGATACCATTCTAAGCATTTTGCAATATTATCTCACTCACAACAGCCCTAATAGTTAGTTATTACCTCAAGGGACAAAAAGGAGGTTCAGAGGACTTAAATTGCCCAAGGCACCTAGCTGGGAAATGACAGAATGGAATTTAAATCAAGGAAATCAATGGCAGAGTTTAGTCTCTGAAAACAAGCAGCTTGGTGTAATAGTGTAAAGCACCAGTAAACACAAAGCTTCAAACAAAACGTGGATAGAAGTAAACTGATGTAAATCTTTGACCTAATCAGCATGTCAAGGTGTAATAACATCTTTATAGCACCAGCAGAAGTACACTGAAGCTCCAAATTCAGTTCCAAGATGGCAGAGAAAAGGGGGAAATGTTCCCCAAGGAAAATTATTTGACAAAATGTAGGTGTTGGCAATTACCTGAGGAATAATGTAGCGGCAGAGTCCCGAGCTTGGGTTCAGCCCAGAGCTTTGCTCTACGACAGCGTGAGTGCCTTCTCAGCTGGACTTGGTAGAATAGGGCGGGGCTTGTCAGAGTTGCAGGAACTCCAGGCTTGGCTGGGGCATGATTGACTCTCTCTTAAAGCCAGTGCTTTAACAGATAAATATAATAATTTTGATAATTTTATTCTTGATGTGTTTTTGAATCTCTCTCAGCCAAGCGTGAAAGACAACACATTCTGAGCTATATTAATAAAAATATTTAAATTCTTCGGAGTTACTTAAATTATTCTAAAACAGTGAAAAAAGCCTGAAAAAAATTTTTACCCATGCCGTAAATAACCATCCTTCCAATAAAGCTGCTGCTGCTGCTGCTAAGTCACTTCAGTCACGTCCGACTCCGTGTGACCCCACAGACGGAAGCCCACCAGGCTCTCCCATCCCTGAGACTCTCCAGGCAAGGTCACTGGAGTGAGTTGCCATTTCCCTCTCCAATGCATGAAAGTGAAAAGTGAAAGCGAAGTCGCTCAGTCGTGTCCGACTCTTAGCGACCCCATGGAGTCAGCCTACCAGGCTCCTCCATCCATGGGATTCTCCAGGGAAGAGTACTGGAATGGGGTGCCATCACCTTCTCAGCCTAATAAAACTACTTATAGGAAATTCATTAACCAAAAAATTGGTATGATTCAAAATTTCGATTCCAAAATACAACTCATTCATATGAAGAGTTTTCTTTGAAGAAGGTTAACTTCATGCTAAAGAGATAAGAAGAAACAGTTCACAGGGAAATTTTACTTAGTGCCTCCAGTGTACTTGTAAGTGGCTCAGTGTCTGCAGACTGTCGACACAACCACTTGCTCTTGAAGGGAATTCACGCATCGTCTTGACATGTCCTTTTACTCTATGAATCTCAAATGTCAAGTGAACAGGAGTGTCCTTTCCTCTCATCTCTTTCTTCATTAAAAAGCTGTAAAACTTTTCTAAGGCAAGACATTTTAAACTAAGATTTATATCTTAGACTCTTAATTGGGACCATCACCGGGTTCTTACTCACTTTGCTGAATGCAAACTTGACGTCTGTTCTCTCCCAATTGATTTCCAAAATCAGAATCTAACTGATGCCACATACAAGAAAACATTTGCCAGAAGAGTTTTCTAAATCACTCTAAAATGTAATGTTTTGAGGAAGAACAGACTATCAGCCATCTAGCACTTTTTAGCACTTAAGCTACGCTTTGTTCTAAAAACAGTTGATTTCTCTTTTTCACTATTGAGAGGTGAGTGAGATAGGAAAATACTTGAATTTTTGAATCTATTATTTAAATTTATCATATTTTAATAAAATGTATTCTGTGTGATATATTTTAATCAGTTTACATATGCAATGCATGTCACATATAAACTACATTAAATGTATCTATGATTTTAAATATAAAGCATTTTATTTTCATATAACAAAATATTTATTAAATACCTCAACCTTAGGTCTAGGACAACAATGGAACAAGCTTTATGCCCCTGAGCACAGGTGCCGTGCTCCCTGTGAATCATGGTGACCTCCAAGGCGCATCTTCTGGTGTCTTTACATCTACCCTGGTCTCTGGTGGACAATTCTAGATCAATATGTCCACCTCCGCCATATACATCCAAGACAGGAAGAGACCCATGGGAAGCTGTGTTTCAGAGATTTTATGAAGAGATTCCACCAACCTTAAATGTCTGCACGAACAACCTGTGAGCTTTGTACAGACAGGACGAGGGAGGCTGCAAAGAATGTGGACGGTGGTTCCAGGCCTGGCCAGGGCCAGAGCTGCCTGGGCAGCTTTGGAAATTCTGCATCTATTGACCTCCCCGAGGTGGCAGACCCAGACTCCGGGGTGAGCCTTCATGTCTCACTCTAGACCCAAGTTTATTTTTAATTTTTCCTAATGACATTATTTTACTAATACTTCACTGGTGCATATGAAAGAAAGTTCTTCTCACATCACCACACAGCTGAAGGTCTAAGATCTGAAATTTCATTGAACTTCCTTTCATAATTCCCTAACCTGCTTCCATAAGCCAGTATTTCCTTGTGTTATAACTTTCTGTGACATATTTTTCCACTGGAATCTTCGGCTTGGATTTATGTTTATATTTAAAATTTTATNGATCTGAAATTTCATTGAACTTCCTTTCATAATTCCCTAACCTGCTTCCATAAGCCAGTATTTCCTTGTGTTATAACTTTCTGTGACATATTTTTCCACTGGAATCTTCGGCTTGGATTTATGTTTATATTTAAAATTTTATCCATAATTACTGTAGCACATTTATCAAAGGAGGATAATTTACATTAAGAGATGCACATGAAAGTTTTATCAATATTTTTTCCATTAAATATTTAAAGAGTAGTTATTAGTGTTCATCATTGAAATATGAAACAGAATATCTGTACGCACGTTTATTCCATTCACAATTTTTCTGTCAGAAAAACAACAAGGCTNCATACACGACCACTAGAAAAACCATAGCTTTGACTAGATGGACCTTAGTCAGCAAAGTAATGTCTCTACTTCTCAATATGCTATCTAGGTTGGTCATAACTTTTCTTCCAAGGAGTAAGCATCTTTTGATTTTATGACTGCAATCAACATCTGCAGTGATTTTGGAGCCCCCCAAAAATAAAATCTGACACTGTTTCCACTGTTTCCCCATCTATTTCCCATGAAATGATGGGACCAGATGCCATGATCTTGGTTTTCTGAATCCCTCTCCTCTTTCACTCTCCTCTTTCACTTTCACTTTCATCAAGAGGCTTTTTAGTTCCTCTTCACTTTCTGCCATTAGGGTGGTGTCATCTGCAAGACAGCAAAAGAAACACAGATGTATAGAACAGTCTTTTGGACTTTATGGGAGAAGGCGGGGGAGGGATAATTTGAGAGAATAGTATTGAAACATATATACTATCCTATGTGAATTAGATTGCCAGTCAAGGTTCAATGCATGAGACAGGTTGCTCAGGGCTGGAGTACTGGGATGAACCTGAGGGATGGGATAGGGAGGGAGGTGGGAGGGAGGATCAGGATGGGGAACACATGTACACCCATGGTTGATTGATGTGAATGTATGGCAAAAACCACCACAATTTCATGAAGTAATTAGCCTCCAATTAAAATAAATAAAGAAAAAAAAAGAAAAAAATAATCCTGGTGCTGGTTTGAGACATGACTGGATGGGACAGAGGGAAAGAAGGGCTGAGGCATCAGTGGTAGAATGTCAGACCCACCCAGATAAATGTTAGAATTACATTGACAAGGGCTTAACATTCCCATGTTGAGATCTAAAACATTCAATCATTCCAGAGACTAATTTATGTTGATTTATGTTTTAAGCCACCTCCAAAAAAGCAATAAGGAGAATAATATGTAAACCCCACAAATATTATACTTGCACAAATTGGAAGCAGTGGGTAGAGGGAAAAAGGAGTCGAGATGGGAATGTTGCAAGACTGAGGCAGACTCAGGCAGATGGAAGTTGCAGCTGTCAGTATTTTTTTCAGATGAAGGCTGCCATATATAGTGATAGAAGACTCTGAGAATGTATAAATGATAAGTTTTATTTAAACCTCTCCTATTGGAGTGTGCTTACTGAGCATTTAATCTCTGAAGAAGACCTCAATTAGCCTAGCTTGTCAAATTTTATCATGATATTTCAGTGGCAATCAGAGTCAACCAGAGATGACTTGTAAACAATTCAGATCATTGGAGATACCTAGGGTTTGTGATCTGATGAGCAGAATGATTAACACAACACTAGAGTCTATGCCCCAACCAGTAACGCTGAAGAAGCTGAAGTTGAACAATTCTATGAAGACCTACATGATCTTTTAGAACTAACACCTAAAAAAGATGTCCTTTTCATTATAGGGGACTGGAATGCAAAAGTAGGANTTTCCCAGCATCTGGGTCTTTTCCAATGAGTCAGTTCTTCACATCAGGTGGCCAAAGTATTGGAGTTTCATGAACTAGGGCAAACTCCAGGAGATGGTAAGGGACTCCGTGGAGGCCTGGAGTACTGCAGTCCATGGGGTTGCAAAGATTCGGACAGGACTTGGCGTCTGGACAACAGCAACATAAAAAGTTCTTTTGGTTTCTACATGTAAGTCAAGGGATAATCTGTAAAAGCAGAGGTTTATTCTCTGAGCTATTTCAGAGCTCTCTCACTGACAGCTGTGAACAGTGCTAAGAACAATGTTAAATCCTCTATCTAAATTTTCTGTTTTGATCTCCATTTCACAAATTAGGAATCTGAGGCTTGGGAGTTTAAGTAACTGCAGAAACCAATAAAATGGTTTATAAATGTCACAGCCGATGAAGGCAAAAGCATATCCTATATGTACTTCTGTACATATATACAGAAAAGTGCTTTCAGACTCTGTCAGGCAATGGACTGAAACGTGCTATTTAGTACTGATGTATTCATTAATGTAAGTTTTACTGACTATAGAATTAAAATTAATGTGAGTAAGGTGTGCAGGGCTCCAGAAAAACTCAGTCGCATATACTCGCATGTCAACTGATACCACAGACAGTACGTCAGATTATTCATTCCCTTTGGCAAGTGACTGGATTAATTCAGTCACAAATGTGAATCATGGTTCTTGTAGTAGATTGCCTGTTGTCTAGTAGGCTCATAAGTATCCAT
This sequence comes from Neotragus pygmaeus, assembly GCA_006410875.1. NCBI lineage: Eukaryota > Metazoa > Chordata > Mammalia > Artiodactyla > Bovidae > Neotragus > Neotragus pygmaeus. Next base: position 11,630 of record SJYV01056322.1, on the reverse strand, counting down.
TATGTTCATTATCACCTCTTACTGAGCAGGGTAAGGAGTGAGACTCATGTATACTTTTGAACGGTCTTATTTAAAATCATTTTCTTGGAGGGGAATGGAGACATTTCGCTATAAATCAAAATAGCCAGTCAGCAGGACTGTTTGGGCTGCTTGTTTCACCCCACTTTAAGACATATCTAAGGAGAGCAATATATTCTTGCTGCCACACCGGTTTTCCCATTTTGAGTANTAAAAAAAAAATCTGAGGGAAGAGAGTTCACAAGTGAACAAAGGGAACTATTTTGCAAAGAAGGCATGAGGCAGATGCATAGGGAAAAAAAAAAAAAGATGAAAGAAAAGAGTGTCCCCATCAGAAAGAGGAAACAATTTCTGCTTCTGCTTTTCCTCTTAGCTACGTTTTTTGGTTTTGCAAAACCTGTGAGGTTATCTGCTAATTCGATGTGGAAGTATCTGTTTTCTTGGGATAAAATCTGTAATGTAAAGCTATAAAGAAAAGTCTCTGATTGAGACAAGGTAGTTTGGGCCTCCCCTGGTTGTCCAGTGGTTAAGTTTTCGCTGTGCCATGCAGGGACTGCAGGCTTGATCTCTGGTAGGGGAGCTGAGATCTCACAAGCCTTGTGGGTCAAACACCAAAACAAAAAACAAAAGTAATACTGCAACAAATTCAATTGAGACTTTAAAAAATGGTCAACATCAAAAAGTAATAATAATTTCAAAAAACAGACAAGGTAGTTGGTTAAAGAACTGAGTGTATAATATATTTGAGAGAATACTTAAAGAAGTGAAAGTTTTAGTTTCAGTCTTTTTTTATTAATTTTTTTCAAATTTATTTATTTTAATTGGAGGCTAATTACTTTACACTATTGCAGTGGTTTTGCCATACATTGACATGAGTCTTGTCTGACTCTTTGCAATGCAATGGACTGTAGTCTGCCAGGTTTCTCTGTCCCTGGAGTTCTTCAGGCAAGAATACTGGAGTGGGTTGCCATTAATATGCAAAAACTTGGCGGAACTCATTTCTGGAATTTAAGATGAATCTTTGGTAAAAGTTTAGAAATGAGTAGATATCTTTGTAGCCTATTGATCTAAAGAAATACAGAACAATGAAAAAATAACATTGATTGAGACAATAAGTAAGTGGATTTAACTATTTAATTTATATATAAGTAAAATCAAAGTGAGTGTAGCTTGGTTAAGAATTAGTTTTCCATCTCAGTCTCTAGGCAAGTCTAATTTATTGCAGATTTGTTAAGACCTTTGAATATAGGAACAGAAGTTCAAATTGACTTCACTAAAAATAAAGTGTGTATATAATTTTGGTTCTTAGAATTTAAGGTCAAATTGAACTACTGGTGTAGGAAGGGCAGAGACAGATCTGGACCTCAGAGGCCTTATGAAGATTTAAATAATGTCAATCTTACTTTATCTCTGGCTCTTGTCTCTAAATCTGCATCTGTGCTTGATTCTCTTTACTGGCATATTGCCTCCAAATAGCAAGAAACATGTCAGCTAACACTTTTATAATTTTAAAATGTATAGCTTTAGACACCATGAAAGAGAATGGCCAGGAAGCAGTCCCAAAACAAAATCCCATGGATGCACTCCTTGATCCAAATTAAATCAGATATTCATATTTGAATGGGTCATCATCAACTGTCAGCAGACAGAATAGAAACTAAATTAATATGAGAAGGATGGTTGGATTTTACTAGATTATCTGAGCCGAGTACCATCTAATCTAGGGAGTTCTTAAAACTGGAGGACCTTTTTTCAGCTGTGATCAAAGAGAGAAGGCAGCATGAGAAGAACGTCTGGCCACACTGCCGATTCTGGCATGCAGGCAGCTATATGCAAGAAACAGAGGGAGACCTCTAAAGGCAGGAAAAGGCAAGAAAAATAATTCTTATCTAGAGCACCAGAAAAAATGCAGCCCTCCTGATGCTAGTGAGACCCATATTGAATTTCTGACAGACAGAATCTGGAAATACAAGTTTTGCTAGTTTTTAAATCACTAGGTTGCAATAATTTGTCCCAGCAGCAATAGAAAAGCAATACAGGGAGGAAGGGAGATATCTATAAGAGGGATGCCATGATGACTCTCACATATGCATCTCATATCAATTGCATTTTTATGGGTGATTCTATCAAAATTTATTATAATCCTTTACAGTTCTAAAGGCTGAGAGATACATAAATGATAGATAGATAGATAGGCGAGTATGACTCAAAACAGCTTTAAAAATCAAATCATCAAATTGTCTTTCTTCATGATTCATGATAATTACTGTACCTTTGGTTGTTTGCTTTAAGTGCATTAAAATTTTAAAAGTACGTGTTCAACAAAATATTTATGGCAACCCTGGTTCATGGCACAAATATCAGATCCTAAAACCCTTATGAATAAGGGAGCTAAGCGATCTTTTTTCCTAATATTTAGTTTTTTACCACAATCCCTGACACAGAACTCCTAAATCCTTTGGAATTTCCTGGGTGACAGAAACATCTTTTGTTCCAATGTTGTTCAGTCACTTGAGTCATGTCCAACTCTTTGTGACCCCATGGACTACAGCACACCAGTCTTCCTTGTCCTTCACCATCTCCCGAAGTTTACTCAAACTCATGTCCATTGAATTAATGATGCCATCCAAACATCTCATTCTCTGTAACCTCCTTCTCCTCTTGTCCTCAATCTTTCCCAGCATCAGGGCCTTTTCCAATGAGTCAGCTCTTCATATCAGGTGGCCAAAATATTGGAGCTTCAGCTTTAGCATCAGTTCTTCCAGTGAGTATTCAGGGTTGATTTCCTTTAGGATTGACTGGTTTGATCTCCTTGCTTTCCAGGGGAGTCTCAAGAGTCTTCTCCAACACGACAGTTAGAAAGCAACAGTTCTTCAGTACTCAGCCTTCTTTATGGTCTGACTCTCACACCCATATATGACTACTGGAAAAACCATAGCTTTGACTATACAGACATTTGTTATAATAAGGTAACTCATTAGGTTCCTGGAGGGGCTTGGTTATCAGAAAGACCAAGCCATGATTAAAAACCTGGAACTTTCAATCCCTCCTCAGAGAGAACTTTCAACCTCCCTTCTCCAAATAGAAGAGAGAAGCTAACATTGGATTTAGTAACTGACCATGCCTATGTAATGAGGCTCCACAGAAATCCCAATAATACAGAGTCTAGNAGGGCTCCTTTTCATCCAGCAGTGTGGGTTACCTTGAGATAAATTGGTTTATGGCGTGCCATTTTCGGTAAAACTCTGCAAAAGAAATGGTCACATAACTCAGAAAGGTTTGCCCTTGGAGTGATTTAGTCATGCTGGATGATAGCTGAGGAGGCTTATTGACTCTGAGCTCCCTTTGGAACCAGATTCAGAAAGCTGTGCACTTCTGTGGCACCTGGGAGACACTCAGTTGAATAGAGCTACGGAGAAAAGCATTTCAGTTATTGGCATCTTTCCTAATGCATTTTGTATGTGTCTATACCGCAGGGAGAAATGTGTGGTTATTGTTGAAATATTATCTACATGGCTTTGCAGAAGAAGAAAAGGCCCCGTACAACAGTCAACACATTAAGTCTCGTGATGTTGTAATGGTCTAGGGGCTGTGCATCTCTCCCCACCAAACACCGGTGCAGTTATATGGCTACATCATTTGGATTCCCTCAAATGACTTACAGAAGCCCTTTAAAGGGACCTTGAACTCGACAAGTTGAACCTTGAACATTCCATAATTTGGAATGTTGTTTAAACATTAGTGTTTGTGTTGTTGCTATTCACCTGATTTTAACCAGGAAGCTAGGCTTTGATCATCTGAGTGCGATGTACGAATCTAGGTAGGATGTCAAACTCTCAGAAGTGCACAGAAATTAATTTCTTTCTCCTTCTGCAAAGATAGACTCCTGTTCAAATGAAAATGTGTGCGGACAGATTTTTGTTTGTCATGTGTGAACTGGGCATGTTGTGTTGGTCTAAAGGGAGCAGTTTGCAGTGGGTGGATGTGTCAGACCCTCTGGCTATCAGAGCCACCTTATTTCCACAAATCTCTTTTCATATAACAACATTGCAGGAAGTTTGGATAATTGATTCTCCTGAGCAATACAAATATTGGGATGCTTAATCATTCCAAGAGATGGTCAGAGCTACTGCTTTTATGTTTTTAAAAAAACATTTGTTTACTCTGCTCAGGCATTCATTAAGCACTTATTGATCAACAGTCTACCATGGGCCAGGCTCTAGGCTAGATGATGAGAATGCCAAGGGGGAGAAAGGCATAATCTCTGACCTCGTAGCTCACCAAGGAAGGCAGAACCCAGATGGATAATTGCAATGCATGTAACAATTAATTTAGGATATTTTTATTTAATGAGTATGCACTANTCCTCTCATACCGAGTTCTAAACTTCTGAGACGTTTGAAACAAAGATTACTCAGGGTCTGCCCTTGTAAAATAGAAGTTTGCAATAAATGGGTTTTTGTCTCAAAGTACTCGGGCGAACAGGAAATGCAGCCGAACAACTGCGTCAAGTGAGGCATGAAGAAGAGATTTCAGCCTCCGGACTTGAGGGCGGGACGCACATGAACTCAAAATAAAAAAGATCACTTCAGGCTTAAAGGTTTTTAACAATGGCAGCTGATGATGAAGGAAGGAAGAAGCATGCTCTAACAGTTTTGGGGGCCAGTTCAACTTGACCTTTCATTTTTCATGAAGTCCTCCAGTAAGGGCCTCTACTCCGTTTTTCTCTCCCAGAAGCCCCAGCAATTACTGTGATTCTTCTATTCAAATGGCCTCCTGAAACACTTAGGAGGACTAGAAGGACAGAGGGAACCATGTTGTTCAATGAGTGAGAGAAGTATTCAATGGCTGCGAACAAAGTAATCAAAGAAAACCAACGCCATCATTGAAAAATGTGATGCCATCCCGCGTTTCTGGCCTGGGCTGCTGACATGTGATTTTTTTCCCCCTCATCAGCATGATTTCTTCTGAACTAGACGTCACATCTTCCAGGGCTTTCTGATATTTTATAACATCTACCCTAATGCTGCAAAAGTCCTTTAGTAAGACATTTTGGTATGTTAGTGAAAGATTACATGGTAGAAAACATCTTTGCAGAGTCTCAATTAGCTAAACACCTAAAAATAGTACATGTGTCTTCTTGTCAACGGTATATTATTATTGGAACACGTTCTGTGACTCAGAATGATATTATCAGAGAGGGGAAGCATTAATCTTACTTAATCTGCTCCAGGGTTCCTCAGCTTTGTGTTCAAAGAAGCAGTCAGT
>SJYV01056320.1:9224-24581 GCA_006410875.1 Neotragus pygmaeus | reverse complement strand
TTGACTGCCAAAGCCTTTGACTGTGTGGATCACAATAAACTGTGGAAAATTCAGAAAGAGATGGGAATACCGGACCACCTGACCTGCTTCTTGAGAAACCTATATGCAGGTCAGGCAGCAACAGTTAGAACTGGACATGGAACAACAGACTGATTCCAAATAGGAAAAGGAGTATATCAAGGCTGTATATTGTCACCCTGCTTATTTAACTTCTATGCAGGGTACATCAGGAGAAACACTGGGCTGGATGAAGCACAAGCTAGAATCAAGATTACCGGGAGAAATATCAATAACCTCAGATATGCAGATGACACCACCCTTATGGCAGAAAGTGAAGAGGAATTAAAAAGCCTCTTGATCAAGGTGAAAGAGGAGAGTGAAAAAGTTGGCTTAAAGCTCAACACTCAGAAAACGAAGATCATGGCATCTAGTCCCATCACTTCATGGGAAATAGATGGGGAAACAGTGTCAGACTTTATTTTTCTGGGCTCCAAAATCACTGCAGATGGTGATTGCAGCCATGAAATTGAAAGACGCTTACTCCTTGGAAGAAAAGTTATGACCAACCTAGATAGCATATTGAAAAGCAGAGACATTACTTTGCCGACTAAGGTCTGTCTAGTCAAGGCTGTGGTTTTTCCTGTGGTCATGTATGGATGTGAGAGTTGGACTGTGAAGGAAACTGAGCGCTGAAGAATTAATGCTTTTAAACTGTGATGTTGGAGAAGACTCTTGAGAGTCCCTTGGACTGCAAGGAGATCTAACCAGTCCATTCTGAAGGAGATCAGCCCTGGGTGTTCATTGGAAGGACTGATGTTGAAGCTGAAATTCCAATACTTTGGCCACCTCATGTGAAGTGTTAACTCTTTGGAAAAGACTCTGATGCTGGGAGGTATTGGGGGCAGGAGGAGAAGGGGACGACAGAGGATGAGATGGCTGAACGGCATCACCGACTTGATGGACATGAGTTTAGGTGAACTCCGGGAGATGGTGATGGATAGGGAAGCCTGGCGTGCTGCAATTCATGGGGTCGCAAAGAGACAGATACGACTGAGTGACTGAACTGAGCTGAACTGAACTGAATGCTTTTACTGGTTGGAAATTGGATTTTCTTTTTGTTAATTTATTTACTGGTTGCGCAGCATGACATATGGAATCTTGGTTCCCAGTTTGTTGTTCAGTCACTCAGTCGTGTCTGACTCTGCGACCCCATGGACTGCAGCACAGCAGGCTTCCCTGTCCTTTACCATCTCCCAGAATTTGTTCAAACTCATGTCCATTTAGTTGATGGTGCCATCCCACCATCTCATCCTCTGTCACCCCCTTTTCCTCCTGCCCTCAGTCTTTCCCAGCATCAGAACAGCAATTGAACCCACGTTCCCTACATTGGGAGCATAGAGTCTTAACCACTGGATTGCCAGGGAAGTCCTATTGACTTCTTTTTCTTTTTTTTTAATGTCCGGACAAATATAAATAATATTTTCAAAAAACCCCTTGGAATGGGGTGGGGAATGGGAAATTGATGTTTCATGTGGACAGAGTTTCAGTTTGGGGAGAAGAAAAAGTTCTGGAGGTGGACAGTGAGGATGGTTGTACAATAGTCTGAGTGCACTTAATGCCACTGAACACGTAAAGATGATTAAAATGGTAAGTTTTAAGTATATTTTACCACGATACAAGAAAAATTTAAAGGAAAAAGCAATTTCTTAAAAAAAAAAACACACACACACACAGATGAAATAAAAATGTAAGGGTGGTGACTCTTTCACGCTGCCCCAGATCACCTACTGAATGACGGCTTCCTTCCGTCCTTTCCTTTTTCTTTCTCTTTTTCTCTTTCTTCCTCCCTCCCTTCTTTTCTGCATCCCCTCTTCCTTCCTCACTCCTTCTCTCCTTTTCTCTTCCCGTATAGTTGACATACAGCATTGTGTGAGTTGAAGGTGTAAAACATAGCAGTTTTTGATGCATTTCTTTTGCAACATGGTTATTCCTGTAGCCTTAGCCCACACCTGTTTGGCATCACCTCACTGTCATTTCTTCTAGGGTCTGCAACAACTACCATCTGGTGTATTGTTGGGTTTTGTTTATAATACAGTTTTGTGTGCGCGCGTGTGTGTGTGGTCTGTCATCTCTATACTTTGAATTCAAGCTCCAGGACTTAAATACTGAATGAATTCCTTTTCACTAAATTTAAGCCAAGTGTCGTTTTGCCCACTGGGTTGAGGTTCTATCACTTGGTCCCCATCCCAGGGTCCTGCTGAGGGCTTTGCTCCAGCCGTGTGTGTATGCTCAGTCGCTCAGTTGTGTCTGACTCTTTGCAATCCCATGGACTGTAGCCCACCAAGCCCCTCTGTCCATGGGATTTCCCAGGCAAGAATACTGGAGTGGGTTGCCATTTCTTCCTTCAGTTTATCTTCCTGACTCAGGATCCAACCTGCATCTCTTGCATTGGCAGATGGATTCTTTACAGCTGAGCCACTGGGATATCCCATGTTGATGCAATAATACATTTTCTCTGCCTGCCTGGAAAAGGAGGATGCAGGAGTGGGTAGGTGCTGTATACTGTCTTAAAGCAAGGGGGAGAAGTAACGGTGTTATGGAGGAACTGAATAATCTTGATCACAAAGTCTAAGGAATGAAGCAGCTTGGAAGCGGTGATTGGGGACTTCCCTGGTAGTCCAGTGGTTAAGAGTCTGCCTTCCAAAGCAGGGGATGCAGTTTTGATCCCTGGTCAGGGAACTAAGATCCCACATTCTGCAAGGCACCTAAGCCTGCATTCCACAATGAAAGATCCTGAATGCTGGATCTAAAACCCAAGGCAACCAAATAAATAATAAAATAGTTTTTTAAAGAAAAAAAAAGTGGCAGTTGGCAAAGACTCAGAGTCATTCAGATTAACCGGGACACATCTGGTTGCTGTAATGATTTAGACAGTGTTTGTGTTTTGTCTGTGTTCAGACAGCATGATGGAGCGGGCTTGTTTTGTCTTGTTTTACCATGGTCACAGAGTGGCCTTGTTTGATGTAGGCATCCTGTGAAGTTATCTGTGGCGAGCAGGACACCAGCACCCGATTGCGAGTGAGCTCCAGGCCAGCTCCTAGCAACCACAAGGCCAGCCATGAATGCAAGGCCAGCTCCTCTCGCTTTCCCAAAGGTCAAGCCGAGCCCTAACCAGACAGTGATGTACACTGGGAGGGCCGAGCTGCCTGTCAGGCTCACTGCTGTCTCTTTGGTGCCTAGAACAGGGCTCAGCGCACAGCAGGCATCAAAGAACTGTGGTGTGGTGTTACAAGGACCGTGGGGACAGTACAGGCTCAGGGGAAGGGATCCGGCCACTCTGCAGCCCAAGGTCTCCTTCCCTTTGTAGGCCTTGGGCTTGGCTTCGATTTTTCCTGCAGCGTGTATGTATGTGTGTGTGTTTAAATGTTTATATATTTGCCTGCTCTGGGTCTTAGTTGTAGGATCTTTGATCTTCAGTGAGCCATGTGGGATTTTTTTTTTTTTTTTTTAGTTGCAGCATATTGGGGGTTTCCCAGGTGGTGCTAGTGGTAAAGAACCCTCCTGCCAATGCAGGAGAAATAAGAGATGCGGGTTCGATCCCTGGGTCAGGAAGATCCCCTGGAGGAGGGCATGGCAACCCACTCCAGTATGCTTGCCTGGAGAATCCCATGGACAGAGGAGCCTGGTGGTCTAAAGTCCATGGAGTCTCAAAGAATTGTACATGACTGAGTGAGCGTGTACACACAGCTTAAGAAGCAACACAGGGACTTCTCTGTTGGTCCAGTAGCTAAAACTCCATGCTGTCATTGAAGGGGGCCCGGGTTCAATTCCTGGTCAGAGAACTAGGTCCCATCTGCTGCAACTAAAAATCCCGCATCCCGCAGTGAAGACTGAAGATCCCATGTGTCGCAACTAACACCTGGCGTAGCCATATTAAAGAAAGAAAAAGAAGTAACATACACAGTCATGTTAAGTAGTATTACTAGCTAAAAAGAAAAATAAGGTAGCAAGAAAAGTGGGCAGGAAGTGCCTAGGGGTATGTGTGTGTGGTCCCAGAGGAGAATGACATTTGAGTATATCTGAAAAGGAAGTGTGAGACGGAGCCAGATGAGAATCTGGGAGGAGAGCCTTCTGGGCAGAGCCAACAGCACACGCAAAAGTCCTTGAGGCAGGCGTGGGGTGCAACTTCAAGGAACAGGAGAAAGGCAACATGCTTGGATATGAGTGAATCAGGCTGGATGAGTAATATGTGTCTAAATCAAGAGGAAATGTATTTGTTTCTTAAAAAAAGGAAACCAGTCAGCATCATTAGTGATGCGAAACAAAACCACAATGAGATACCACTTCAGAGTCAGCAGGAGATATGCTCTTGGGTGTCTCCTTACTGGTGAGCCAGCTTATTTTTCCTTGACCCTTATTTATTATTTTAGCCTTGGGAAAAATAGGAGAGCAGATGCAATTTTGCAAAGGAGGAATGTATGTAGAGGAATTTCCTGAGTTGACTAAGAAGAGGACAAAGAAAGCCGATGAAGTATGAGAAGAGAATGGAGGTGAGAGGATTAGGTGGTATGTGTGTACATTAGTCTGGATAGATCCCAAGCTGGCATGACAATATTCTTGCACGTTGGGTTAAATAAAATGTATTATTAAAATGAATAGTCCAAGTGTTGGCAAGAATGTGGAGAAATTGGAACCTTGTGCATTATGGGTGGGAATGTAAAATGGTGCAGCCATTGTGAAAAATGGATTAGTGGTTCCTCATCAAGTCAAACATGGGGACTTCCCTGGTGGTCCAGTGGCTAAGACTGCGTTCCCAATGCAGGGGGCCCAAGTTCGATCCTTTGTCAGGGAACTATATCTCACATGCTGCAACTAAGAGTTTGCGTGCCACAGCTAAGACCCGGCACAGCCAAATAAACAAATATTTTTTTAAAAAGTCAAACATAGTAGAATGGCCTGGCAATTCTACTTGTAGGTAGGAACTGAAAGCAGGGACTAGAACCAGTACATGTACACCATGTTCACAGCAGCACTGTTCACAAGAGTCAAAAGGCAGAAACGAGGCTTCTCTGGAGGTCCAGTATTTAGGAAACCACCTGCCAATGCAAAGGACACGAGTTCAACCCCTGGTCCAGGAAGATTCCGAAGGGCAACATGCTCAGGGGCAACGAAGCCCATGAGCCGCAACTACTGAGCGACATGCTACAGTTACTAAAGCTCGCTCGCTCTAGAACAGGTGCTCTGAAACGAGAGGCCACTGCAGTGAGGAGCCCTCACACTGCAACTAGAGAGTAGCCCCTGCCTATTGCAACTAGAGAAAGGCCTCCAGCTGCAACAAAGACCCAGTGTAGCAGAAAAACAAACATAAAAAGAGGTAGAAACAATCCAAGTGTCCATCAACCAATGACAAGATAAAAATATGATATAGCCAGAGCATGGAATATTATTCACCCATGAAAGGAATTAAGTACTATTGAGACATGCACAATGTGGAGAACTTAAAAAATAGGGTCAGTGAAAGAAGCCAGACAGAAATGTTCACATATTACATGATCCTATTTATAAGAAATGTCCAGAATAGGTAAATCAGTAGACACAGACAGCAAAGGGTGGTTGCTAGACACTGGAGGAGGAGGAATAGTGTGACTGCATGAAAGAGCGACAGGGTTTCTTTTGAGGGTGATGAAAACTATCAAGGTGGGATGTCTGTGTGACATGTGAATGTACTAAATGCCACAGAATTGTACATCTTAAAATGGTGAACTTTTTGCTATGTGAGTGAGGGTGAAAGTCGCTCAGTCGTGTCTGACTCTTTGTGACCCCCCAGACTATACAGTCCATGGAATTCTCCAGGCCAGAATACTGGAGAGGGTAGCTGTTCCCTTCTCCAGGGGATCTTCCCAACCCAGGGATCAAACCCAGCTCTCCCGCATTGCAGGTGGATTCTTCACCAGTTGAGCCACAAAGGAAGCCCAAGAATACTGGAGTGGGTAGCTTATCCCTTCTCCAGCGGATCCTCCCAACCCAAAAATTAAACCCGGGTCTCCTGAATTGCAGGCAGATTCTTTACCAACTGAGCTCTCAGTTATGTGAATTTCACCTCAATTAAAAAGGAAACAAAGAGGGCTTCAGTGGTGGTCCAGCAGTTAAGAATCTGCCTTGCAAAGCAAGGGGTGCAGGTTTGATCCCAGGTTCAGGAAGATCCACAGGACAACAAAGCAACCAAGCCCACGTGGCACAACTACTGAGCCTGTGTCCCAGACCCCGATCAGCAACCGGAGAATTCACAGCAGTAAGAAGCCCTCCCACAGCAACTCTCCACAACCCCAGACAGCCTGTGCAAAGCAACAAAGACCTAGCCAGCCAAAAAATAAAAGAAATAAACATTAAACAATGAAACAGGCTATGTTACCTCTTTGAAAGAATGTCTTTGATTTTTTTCTCTTTCTTTTTTTATTTTTTAGATTATGAAAGTATGGTAATACATTTACAGGAGATTTGGAAAATATAGAACAAGGTTATTAATACATATAGTTTCACTATAACTTACAATTATTTTTTAAAATAGATAAATTAAGATTTTTAGTTGGAGTTCCAATATCAAACTCTCAAAAATCAATAGAATGAATATATAGAGAAGTAGAAGGATATTGGCACCCCACTCCAGTACTTTTGCCTGAAAAATCCCATGGTCAGAGGAGCCTGGCAGGCTGTAGTCCATGGGTCGCAAAGAGTCAGACACGACTGAGTGACTTCACTTTCACTTTTCACTTTAATGCATTGGAGAAGGAAATGGCAACCCACTCCAGTATTCTTGCCTGGAGAATCCCAGGGACAGGGGAGCCTGGTGGGCTGCCGTCTCTGGGGTCGCACAGAGTCTGGCACGGCAGCAGCAGAAGGATATAGTGGGCTTCGCTTGTGGCTCAGCTGGTAAAGAATCTGCCTGCAATGCAGGAGAATTGGGTTTGATCCCTGGGTTGGAAAGATCCCCTGGAGAGGGAATGGCTATCCATTCCAGTATTCTGGCCTGGAGAATTCCATGGACTATACAGTCCATGGGGTTGCAGAGAGAAGGATATAGTAGATCTGAAAAGGACTACAAGCCAATTCAACATAATTAAGATTTATGCAATCTTCACACAACAGTAGGATGCAAATTCTCTGCAAGTTCCCATAGATTATAACCTAGGAGACCCTGGAACATATTCAGGGACATAAAACAAGGAGCAAAAATTTCATGATCTAAAGGTACTGAAATTATACAGAATCTGTTTGTTCTCATCGCTGTGGAATTATGTGAGAAAATCAATATCAAAAAATATTTGAAAATAAATCATATATTTTTAACTGCAATGTGACATTGACCAAGAGAGATCTTTGACTTAGCCATCAAAAGCCTCGGTAAAATTAGAAGACTAAAAAAAACACAGAGTGATTGCAGAGAAGAAAGCATTTAAGTGAGAAATTAATATCAAAGTGAGAAATTAATATCCAAGATACTTTAGAAACTCCATGTATTTGGAAATTAAATGTCCAATTTTAAATGATGGGTGAATCTAAGAAGCCATAACAAGGAAAATTAGAAAATATTTATGATAGAATAAAAATGAAAAGAGAATTTACCAGAATTTGTTGCATGCAGCTGAAGCTGCTCAATGCAATGAAATACAATGTATAATCTTGAATAAGGTATGAAACCAAATGCACACTAACACAAAATTTTGTGAAATTTGAACAAAATCTGTGTATTAGTTAATAATAGTGTATCACATGTTAATTCCCTGTGCTTTGATTTTTTACAACATAGTATTTCTTTATATTCTCAGAATTGGATTAGAAGTTTCAAGCCTCTTTAAAAATTTTTTAAAATCACTACGCTAATAAACTTTCTAGACTTTTAGCAGTAATGGTAGATGCCAGAATACATGGAACTATATCAAATAGTGAGTGAATATAAAATAGAAATCTGGCAATCTATTCATACTAAGTCAAACGAAAATTAGTGTCTTTGATTTTTTTCCTGGCTAGTCCATGCAGATGGCACAAGATTCAAAGACTACAGAACAGTACAAAGGTGAACGTTTAATCTCTTCCCAGTGATGATTAATAATGGCTGGCCATCTGGCTCCACAAGGAGTGAGTCATTGGCCACTGCAGTCACTGACCTTTAACACCCCCTGAAAAGAGTTCCAGGTAGAGGATCAGAAACGAGCTGCTCTCTGCTCTGGGAAAATTGACAGGACAGGTCTTTAGATAGAGAAGATGTTTTCAGGAAAAAAATTTTATGAGTGGATTCTTGTCGATCTTCCCACACTTAGAAAAGCACTAAAATCATTAACTGCAGTATTTGCTCTTTGTAACCAGAAACAACTTTCCACTGGGATGCGTGATTACACATAATCTTCTCCAAAATCACACGCGTGCAGACCTTCCGCTCAACTCTTCCTGAGACCTCCTGAGTTATAGACCTCAGTAAACCCCCCAATAAAACTGAAAAACACAGCTCTCATGGTGTGCGTTTTTATTTCAGTCAACCAAGTTATCCTCCGGGGATATTCCAGTTATCAGATTCTAGTCTATTCTAGACCGGTTCCATGCATTTCTTTTTTTTTTTTTTTAAGGGGACTAGTTTACTTATGCACGCATGCAGGAACTTGGGCTTCCCAGGTAGCTCAGTGGTAAAGAATCCGCCTCCCAATGCAAGAGATGCAGGAGATGCGGGTTTGACCCTTGGGTTGGGAAGATCCCCTGGAAGAGGGCATGGCAACCCACTCTAGTATTCTTGCCCGGAAAATCCCACTGAGAGAGGAACCTGGGGGGCTAGAGTCCATGGGGTCCGCAGAGTCGGACGACTGAGCACGCAGGCACGCGGAAACACGGATGGAACCTGCGCTCCCTGTAGTCCAAGCAGAACGTCCCAACCCACTGGGCTACCAGGGAATTCCCCAAAGTTTCCTTTTTAAAACTGCCTTACAGGATATAACAGCAAACCATGCTCTCTAAAGACAAGCCGACAACACAGAAAGGGTGAAGCAGAAAAATTAGAAAACTTTCTTCTTGGACCACAGCAAACAGGTTGGTGATTTTGCTTGGAATCTTTATGTGTGTGTGTAACTGGTTAACTTTGAAAACATGGGTAGCGACATCAGCCATCCACCTAGGTGCACAAGGCCGGAAGAAACCACAAGTAGAGGTCTCAAAACTGCTAACCTCGTTGCTCCCAGAAGCAGACAAAGGCGAGAGTCCGGGACAAAGGGTCGCGCCAGCGCCTGCGCAGAAAGCTCCCAGGAACGCACCCCGCCCCGCCTGCGCCGGGCCCGCCCCCTGGCGCGGCGAACTGACGTCACGGCGGAGTCGCTATGGTGGCCCTGAGCGATCTGGCGTCGGCGCTGGAGTCCTATAGGGGTCGCGATCGCCTGGTGAGGCTGGGATGGAGCGAGGCCAGAGGTCCTGGAGTCCGGCCAAAACCCAGAGACCGGGACATTGAGGCCAGAGAGGGAGCGGGGGTCACTCAGGATCCTCCCAGGGCAGATGCTCTGTCCCCTCGCGGTGGACATGTAGGTTCTTCCCGCCACCCCAAACGACTGGACATTCACAGTACCAGCCAGATCCTCACGTTTGTACATTTGAATCCAGCCGGACCACTGAAGCTGGTCCCAAACAATGTCGTATGAGAATTTGGGATGTGGCAGGGCTCCCTTTACGGCTGGACATTTGGGTTCTGAGTAAATCCCCTGAAGTTGGGCACTTAGGTTGCTCTGGCCAGTTCGGCCTGGCCAGACATTCCCATGCCAAACAAACCCATGTTTGGACATTTAGGATCAGACTAAGCTACTGTAAGTTCCTCGGTTGTCGAAATCTAATATGAGAATATAAGATTTTGCACAGCTTTCCCTGTGGCTGGATGTTTAGGTTTTGACCTTCCTCTCAACTCAGATTGGGCATTTAGATTGTTCCTTCCAGGCCGCTGAGGTCGGACTCTGAGCTTGTCCCAATCAATCTGTTACAGGTAGGCATTCCAGTTGTACTAGGGAATGTACCAGTGGCTGGGCATTTAGGTTCTAGGCAGATCCTCTCTGATTGAGTATTCAGGTTCTAAATCCCCTGGAGAAGGAAATGGTACCCCACTCCAGTATTGTTGCCTGGGAAATCCCATGGACAGAGGAGTATGGTTGAGCTACAGTCCGTGGGTTTGCAAGAGTCGGAGACGACTTGGCGACTAAACAACAACAAGAAAGTTGGACTTAAAATGCAGTGTTTTTGCCCTTACAAAGGTGCGGAAAGGAATTCCAAGTAAAAATAATATATAAAACAACAGGAAAAAGCAACTTCTGAAAAGCAGATGAAATAAAGATGTAAGGGTGGGGAAGCAGACCCTGTTCACCATGTGCCAGATCACCCACTGATTCCAGAATCACCACTGGGTTCCTTCTCACTAAAGTAAGGCAAACAAATTATCCTTTTGTTTACTGGGTTGAGGCCTGCTCACCTTCCTAAGTCACAACCCAGCCATGGACTTTAGTCCAGCCAGGTAGATGCAAATAGCCTTCCTGCCTGCTGGGAAAAAGGATCTAGGAGGTAAGATATGGGTTTTTTTTTTTTTTTTTCCTCATCCCCATCACATGTCTCCAAAGACTGTGCCACTCAGTGACATGAGCAATTTCTTTTAAAAATTGATTTTTATTGGAGTCTATAGTTGCTTTACAATGTTGTGTTAGTTTCTACCATATAGCAGAATGAATCAGCCATCCAGATACATATATCTCCTCCATCCGGGACTTCCTTCTCATTCAGGTCACCACAGAGAACTGACTAGAGTTCCCTGAGCTATGCAGTAGGTTCTCATTAGTTATCTGTTTTGGGCTTCCCTAGTGGCTCAGATGGTAAAGAATCCGTCTGTAATGTGGGAGATCGAGATTCAATCCCTAGATCCTGTGCAGAAGGGAATGGCATCCCACTCCAGTATTCTTGCCTGGAGAATCCTCATGGACAGAGGAGCTTGGCAGGCTGCAGTCCATGAGTTCTCGAAGAGTCGGACATGAGTGAGCGAATAACACACCCAGTTATCTGTTTTACACATAGTATCAATAGTGTATACCTGTCAATCCAATCTCACAGAGCCTTTTGCACAATGATGTCGTGTATCTCCATGTATCCCACCTACAAATATCTTTCAACTTTCTATTGGGAGTTTGATTGAGAGTCTTCCTCCTATTTGATCCCCCGAGGCCTGAGGCCAGGTCAGGGGTGATCAGCTCAATCCTACTGACTGCTTCTGGTTTCCCACAGATCCGAACGCTGGGTTACTGCTGCCAGCTGGTGGGCGGGGTCCTGGTGGAACAATGTCCTGCCAGGTCAGAAGTGGGGACGCGCCTGTTGGCACTGTCCTCCCAGCTCAGCCACTGCAGGATGGTCCTGCGACTCTTTGATGATGCAGCCATGTTTGTCTACACTAAGCAGTACGGCCTGGGGGCAGAGGTAACGGGGGTGCGTGGGGCTCCAGGGAGGGGATGCGGACCCTGGGAAGTTGGCATCTTATGGACTGACCTTTACAAAGGCAACAATATGGTCGGTTGATTATTTTTTCAATTTTACTTTTTTTTTTTTGAGACAATCAGACGTTCTCATTTCAATTTCAGTTAAACAAATTAGCTCATTCCCAAAGACTGTGTAATTAAGGAGTCTTCTTCCTGACCCTTCGGTCACAAGTTTTCCTCCTCGGAGGCAGCCACTGCTGTCTGCCACTTGTGTTTCTTTCGTAAGATTTCCTGCACCTGTGCTTTGCTTACATCAATAGTTATAGGACATTTAGATTCTTCTGCCACTTGTTTTTTCATGAAACGATGCAACTTGAAGGTCATTCCATATCAGTCCAAAATAAGCTCCTCCTGGGAATTCCCTGGTGGTCCAGCAGTTAGGACTCAGCACTTTCACTGCCGCAGAAGAGTGCGTCCTCAGTTGTGTCTAACTCTTTGCAACCCCCATGGACTATAGCCCTCCAGGCTTCTCTGTCCATGGGATTCTCCGGCAAGAATACTGGAGTGGGTTGCCATTTCCTCTTACAGGAATCTCCCCAGCCCAGGGATCTAATCCGCATCTTTTGCATCTCCTGCATTGGCAGGCAGATTCTTTACCACTGTGCCACCTGAGAAGCCCCTTCACTACAGAGGGCCTGAGTATAATCCCCATTTGGGGAACTAACACCCCCTCAAGCCATGTGCCTTGGCAAAAAAACAAAAAAACCAAAAGAAGCTCCTTCCTTCTATAGGGCCTCAGGGTACACATGTATAGCCGATGGTGACTTACTGAACGGGTCCCCTTGGACACGTAGATTATTTATAAGATCTTGCAGATACAGCAGAACCTCATCATGTCACCAGTGGGTCTAGAGTGATGCTCCTCACCTGGGGAGGGGGCAGCAGGGAATGTGATCTTGCTCTCCCAGGGGATGGGCTGAGTTACGCCCCCTTCCTGGGCTGCCCTGCCCTTCCCCCGACCTACCGGGGGTCTCCTCCCAGACTCACCTGCTCAGATGCCCCCTATCCTGCCCCAGTGCCCACGGCCTGATTATCCCCTATCTCAAGGGTTTGCCTGGGCCTTCCTCCTGTGTTAGCACCCATCTCTTCAGCTTCTTTGATGGGGGCATGTTCCCTGCACTGTCCCCCCAACCATCTCCTCTGTGAAGACTCCCCTGAGTCCGTAGGTGGCGGGGGGGCTCTCTGCATCTCGTATATCCCTTAGCCAGAACAAGAACCCTCCTTGGTTGAGTGCCCTCTGCTCCTGCCTCTTCCCCAGCATAGGGCCCCAGGTCTTGCAGCTTCTCAGAAAACACTAGTGGAGTGAGCCCCGTCCTCACAGAGGGATGAAGTGTGCCGGGACACCCCAGAAGGTCCCAGATAGGATGGGGGAGCTGGAGTGGCGTTCAGCACCCAGAGGGAGGCAGGACCCCAGCCAGCTACCAGGAAGGAGAGGGCTAGACAGGGAAGACAGGAGGGGAAGGGCATGGCAGGCAGCGAGGATGACACGGTTACAGGCAGGGAAGTGAAGGACTTGGCCAGGACCAGGCCAACTTGGAGGCCTGGAGGGGGCCTCTGGGGCCCAGGGAAGAGGCTCCTACGGCCTCAGCCGGCCTTGCCTTGCTGGCTGCTCACCCTGTCTGATCTCAGGGAGGTGACCCAAGCCTTGCAGTGAGCGTTGTGCCTGCTTCAAGCTGGCGCTGGGTGTGTGGCAACCCAGCAGGCCAGCCAGCCACTCTGCCTGGTCAGGGTTCTCTGCAGGGCTTCCTCCCCTGCCCGCTCAGGGTCCTGAGGCTGAGATCCATACACAGGAACTAGGAATGCCCTGATGCAGGGCACCCCAGGTTGTCCTCCACAGGAATCATCCGGGAACTTAAAAAAAATTCCTGGTGCCAGGGTCCACCTCAGCCTTGGTGAGGCAGAGCCCCTTGGACTGGGGGCTGAGTGGGGGTTTGTGAAGCTCCCCAGGCATCCCCTGAGGTGTCCAGGTGGTGCAGGGGTAAAGAATCTTCCTGCCAGTGCAGGAGACGCTGGAGACATCTGTTTGATCCCTGAGTCAGGAGGGGCCCTTGAGAAGGAAATGGCAACCCACTTGAAGTATTCTTGCCCGGGAAATCCCATAGACTGAGGAGCCTGGTGGGGTACAGCCCATGGGGTCACAAAGAGGACACGACTGAAGCAGCTTAGCACACACATGCAGGGATCCCACAGCACGGTGGAGTTGAGACCAGCCGCTCTACTGGGCAGAGGTGACCACACTGAGAAGTCAGGCCTTTATTCTCCCACAGTGCCAGCCATGAGCCAACCTGCCTGGCCTGGACCTTGCCCTGTGGCTGCCCCCTGGTACAGCCCGAGCCCCCACTCTCTTCCATTCCTGCAGGAGGAGGATGTTTTTGTCCGCTGCGTGTCCATCCTGAGCAACCTGGCTGACCAGCTCTACTACCCCTGTGAGCATGTCGCCTGGGCCGCTGACGCCAAGATCCTCCACGTGGACTCTGCCCGGTGGTGGACACTGAGCACCACCCTCTGGGGCCTCTCCCTGCTCCTGGGGGTTGCCAGGTAAGCAGCGTTGCTGCCCATCAAGAGACTGGAANACTAGATGGACCTTAGTCGGCAGAGTAATGTCTCTGCTTTTGAATATGCTCTCTAGGTTGGTCATAACTTCCCTTCCAAGGAGTAAGCGTCTTCTAATTTCATGGCTGCAGTCACCCTCTTAGCCCTGCCTTAAATGAGCTCTCATCCCCACTGTGCACACCCTGTGCCACATGTACCGCACACAGCCTGACACTTGGTAGGTAATGCTCAATGATGAGTACTCAGTGATAAGTGCCACATCATATGGGACCCTCAGCTTTCAGGTCCTTTTATGTTATGTATGTTTTAAGTGCTTATTGCACGGATGTTCAAGGTGCCGCATCTTCCCAGTTGAGTTGTTACCTGTCTGTGAAACCTTGAGCCTCTCTGGTTCCTTTCTTCCTTTTGCTTCATGAGGGGTCCAACCTGATGATCCTGGAAGGTCTCTCCATCTTTGGTGGTTTGGTGTGTAGAGCCACTCAGAGGACTCTGCCCTGGTCATGCAGAAGAAAGGTCGGTCCTGCTTGCTTCCTGAGCCTCAACCCCTCAGTAGAGAAGAGAGACTATGTGAGAGTTAATTTTATATTTCAACTTGGTGGAGCCACGGTGCCCAGATTTTTGATCCAATATTAATCCGGATGTTTCTCTGAGGGTGTTTTCAAAGAGATTAACATATAAGTTGGTGGACTTTGAGTAAAGTAGATTGCTCTCCTTAGTGTGCTGGGCCTCATCCAATCAGTTGAAGGCCTACCTAGAACCAAAGACCAACCCCCACTGAGCAGGAAGGAATTCTGCACAAATGGCCTTCAAACCTGAACTTGCTCTTCCCTGGGACTTCAGCCTGCTATCTCACCCCCAGATTTTGGACTTGTCAGTCTCCAAAATCCTTTGAACCAATTCCGTATCTATCTATATCTATCTGTACCTGTCTATCTCTCTCTCCTGTGTGTGTATGTTAGTTGCTCAGTTGTGTCTGATTCTTTGCGACCCTATGGACTGTAGCCTGCCAGCCTTGTTTGTCCATGGGATTCTCCAAGCAGGAATACTGGAGTGGAGAGCCATTCCCTTCTTCAGGGGATCTTCCCAACCCAAGAATTAAGCCCAGGTCTCTTACATTGCAGGCAGACTCTTTACCATCTGAGCCATGAGGGAAGTCCCTATCTGTACACACACACACACACACACACACACACACACCCACACCCACACACACACACACACACACACACACACAACACACACACATCCACACACCCCCGCCCACCCA
>SJYV01056319.1:641807-716343 GCA_006410875.1 Neotragus pygmaeus | reverse complement strand
AAAAACAGAAACTTTCCCTCCCACAGTTCTAGAGGTTAGCAGTCCAAGATCTGGCCCTAGCACGTTTGGTTCCTTCTGAAGGCTGAGGAGGGGAAGCCGGTCCACCCTCCTCTAGCTGCAGACAGTCTGCTGGTCGTCCATTGTCCTTACTCTCTGCCTCCATCTTCACATGGCATTCTCTCTGTGTCCGTGTCTGTGTCCAATTTCCCCCCTTTTATAAGGGCAGCACTCAGGTTGGAGGAGGGAGAAACCTACTCCAGAATGACCTCATCATCACGTAACTAATTATACCTGCAATGACCCTATTTCCTCATCCCGTCACATTCTGAAGTTCTGAAGGTTAGGAAGGATTTCAACTTATGAATATTGGCAGTGGGGGTGCAAGTGGGGGACACAATTCAATCCCTAAGAAGAAAATGTCAATGTGCGCTTTTAGAGTGCAGGGAAAGTGATGAGACATTTCTGGCAGAGTCTGAAAGGTTGATTTATACCAGTTGAACACACTTCTTTTATTTATTTATTTATTTTACTTTACAATACTCTATTGGCTTTGCCATACATCGACATGAATCCACCNATCCCTGGGTCGGGAAGATCCCCTGAAGAAGGAAATGGCAACCCACTCCAGTATTCTTGCCTGGAGAATCAAATGGACGGAGGAGCCTGGTGGGCTACAGTCCGTGGGGTCTCAAAGAGTCGGACACGACTGAGCAACTTCACTTTCACTTTCTCTTTGAGTTGGGTAGAGGGTAGAAGTACATGGCAAGGGAAAGTGCTGGTGGGAAAAAAAAAAATCCAAGCAAGAGCATGGCACTCCAACTCTTTGTCATGGAGGCAATAAAATCCAGGGAACAAATGGTCCAGTAAAACCAGGATAAGGATGTAACTGGAAGGACAGTAGGTAAGTTAAAATGCCATATTCAGAGCTATTCATCTTGGACAATCCATCTGAGATGAAATATGAAAGAGATCCTAGTAAATAGTCAATGGAAAGCTACATTCTAGCTAAGTGGCTATGGTGTGTGCAGAGTGTCTTTATCTTTTGTACTCCAGGAGTTTATCAAACATCCTAGGCTGGTATTCCCCAAACTTCAGCTGTCCCTGGGCCACCTTCATAATTTTTACCAGGTCGATGCCCTAATTATACCACTATTTACTTAACATTTACTTTAAATAATTGACTTAAAATGTGAAAACTGTTACTACCATAAATAGAAAAACAATATCATTTACCACTAATAGGATGGAACCATAAAAGCAAATTCAAATAAAACAACTAAAGCAAAATATGAATAAATTCTAGGTAAATTCCATTGTCTGTCAATCACTTTGAACTTGAGACCAGCTCTATGTTAAATATTTGGCTAGAAACTCTTAGATGTTAAAGACAATCTAGCATTAAAGTGAGAATTTTCATGTTGATGTATGGCAGAAATCAAACCAATATTGTAAAACAATTATCCTTCAAATAAAAATAAATAAACTTTTTAAAAAGTGAGAATTTCTTCTAGACCAAGTAGAACTGAAATAAATTGAAAAGGGATATTATCTAAAACTATCTAGTGTGGTTAACAAGCACCAACTTTTTTTATATCTTCTTTTTCTTAAAAAAAATGAAGATATACCTTAAAAAAATTTATTGGAGTATAGTTGATTTGCAAAGTTGTGTCAATTTCTGCTGTAAAGCAAAGTGAATCAGTTATGTGTGTGTGTGTTACATATGTCATATGTTAGTTTGTACTTGTTACTCAGTGTTGTAAAACTGTCCTCATTCTAGACACTTGACATTTCTTTGCTTTCTAGTTTCTTGCTTTTTTGGTGTGGGGGCTTCCCTTGTGGCNATTTCTGCTGTAAAGCAAAGTGAATCAGTTATGTGTGTGTGTGTTACATATGTCATATGTTAGTTTGTACTTGTTACTCAGTGTTGTAAAACTGTCCTCATTCTAGACACTTGACATTTCTTTGCTTTCTAGTTTCTTGCTTTTTTGGTGTGGGGGCTTCCCTTGTGGCTCAGCTGATAAAGAATCCGCCTGCAATGCGGGAGACCTGGGTTCGATCCCTGGGTTGGGAAGATCCCCTGGAGAAAGGAAAAGCTACCCACTCCAGTATTCTGGCCTGGAGAATTCCATGGGGACATGACTGAGTGACTTTCACTTTACTCATTTTCTTGTTTTTTATGCAAGTGTTGATTTAAGCAAGAAAACACAGATTATCAGTTGAAATGTTTTTAGCTATAAGTAAAAAGACAAAACCCTGACCCTACATATTAAGAAAATGAAGAAAACTAATTTCACACAATTGGCTCCTAGATAGAGGGGCCTCAAGGATGGTTTGAAGAAGGCAATGGCACCCCACTCCAGTACTCTTGCCTGGAAAATCCCATGGACGGNCCCTAGAGAAGGAAATGACAACCCACTCTAGTATTCTTGCTTAGAAAATCCCATGGATGGAGGAGCCTGGTGGGGTACAGTCCATGGGGCTGCAAAAAGTTGGACGTGACTGAGCGACTAAAACAGCAAAGGAATAATGTGAAACAGCTTATTTGATCTTTTAATAAGTTTCAACATATCTTTGTGTGTACTTAGAAATAAATAAAAAATACATTTTATGCATCTGATTAAATACTACGCCTACTATTAATATGCATCACATTTGAGTTTTCTTGACAAATACTGTATTTGTAACATGATTTTTTTTTTCAGTTTTTTATTCACACAAAGAGCATCTTCCTTAATTCTTCGCACTTAGACCTGAGAATATTTTGGTTAGAGGGTGAGATAGAATTCTCTTATAGTTCCCATAAGTGCTTTTCCTAGTTGCATGAGGAATATTCTTGGTAACTTACGGTTTTGTAATTGAAGCTTTCTTCATATAATGATAGTAATATTAGTCATAGGCCATCATCTTCAAGTCATTTTTTAAGTATGCTGCTGCTAAGTCACTTCAGTCATGTCTGACTCTGTGCGACCTTATAGATGGCAGCCTGTCAGGATCCCCTGTCCCTGGGATTCTCCAGGCAAGAACACTGGAGTGGGTTGCCATTTCCTTCTCCAATNGCTAAGTCACTTCAGTCATGTCTGACTCTGTGCGACCTTATAGATGGCAGCCTGTCAGGATCCCCTGTCCCTGGGATTCTCCAGGCAAGAACACTGGAGTGGGTTGCCATTTCCTTCTCCAATGCATGAAAGTGAAAAGGGAAAGTGAAGTTGCTCAGTTATGTCTGACCCTCAGCGACCCCTTGGACTGCAGCCTACCAGTTTCCTCCATCCACGGGATTTTCCAGGCAAGAGTACTGGAATGGGGTGCCATTGCTATTTTTAAGTATAGTTGACCCTTGAACAACATGAGTTTGAACTACAGGTCCACGTGGATTTTCTTTTTCAGTAAAAATGCTGCAGTATTATATGATCAGCAGTTGGGTTGAATCCAGGTATTTGGAATCATGCATACAGAGGTGCCAACTATTACACACTGATTTTCAGCTGAGCAGGGCCTAAACCCTGTGTTGTTCAGCTCGTGGATAGGTCTTGGCTTTCTTAATCAGTATCTATCCCTCTTTTAGTCTTTTTATATAATATAACTCTCTCCAGGTTAACTTACACAGGATTTTTAAAAAATTCATTGATACTTGAGAATGCATTGAGCTGAGAAGAGTTCTAAGTTTTTTTTTTAATTTTAAAATTATTTTATATATTTAAATTTTTTGGTTGTGTAGTGTGTGGGCTTTCTCTAGTTGTGGCATCTGGGGTCTTAGTCTCCCACCCAGGGATTGATCCCAAATCCAGTGAGTTAGAAGGTGGATTCTTAACCATGGGACCATCAGGGAAGTCCTGAGAGTACTAATTTTTCTTAGGGCAGTAAGAATCATTAAATATGTTTGAAAACCAGATTATATGCAATTAACTTCTCTTGCTTTTCCTTTGTGAAATTTCACAGAAGTTCAACCTTGTTCTTTCTGATACTGCCAACTAAGGAAAGTTTCTTGATAGATAATACTAAGCCAATTATAAACTTACAAAAAATTTGTCACAAGTTGTATTTCTGATAGAATTTTCAGATTCTTTTGTTAGTTCTTGAGATGCTCTTGGTTCTGCTCTCATCCCTTTTCTGAATCACTCTATGCATTTTTCAAGCTTACAGTGTTACACTGTCATAAGTTGCCTAGAGTTTTAGTCTGTTTTCCAGGTTTGAAGTTTACTTAAAATAGGCAACATTGTCTGCATATGACTAATTCTTCAACTGTCATACATGAATCTGGAACATAGTGATTTGAGATTTCAAATATTTCCCTAGTAGGTTCGTTCTTATCATTCCTTCTGGGTCTTCTTTTTGCAATGTGCATCATCGAATGCAATACTTCAAGAATTTTTTGAAAACTTGTATGGTTCAACATTTTGCTGAAGGCAAGATGGCCATCTTTACTTCCTAATTGCAAGGTATTTCCAGTTTTAGATTTGTAGACACCAATTAGAATAATCCAGTGAATTAAAAAATTCTCTGCATTGCCTGTTTCTTTCTAGTCACCATTGTATACATCTGCATTTAATACTTCTCCACTTAAGAACTGTATCAAGTTAAATTTTAGCCCACGGACAGGAAAGATGAAAGAATACTGTCACATGTCCTTTTGTATTCTTACAAAAATTTTGCATGATGAAGCCTTTCCTGCTGAATGAGAATACTGTATTCCATTTAGTTTTTAGAAATATATTGTTTACTCATTTTTGAGTTTGAGAAAATCTGTCTAGGGACTTAGTCTAATCTAGACTTAGCCTGAGAGTTCCCAAATTTCACTGTCATTATTACAATCTGAAGTGCTTCTTTAGGTTCATGTAATAATTTTGAAATGTCTCCTCTGTCAGTTTTCGTCTGTTCAATTATGGACAGAAAATTAAAAGTTCTGAGTTCTTTATTTATTGACTATGCTGGGCTATTGTTGCTTCGAGGGCTTTTTCTCTAGTTTCACTGAGTGGGGGCCAGTCTCCAGTTGTGGTGTGTGGGCTTCTCATTGCAGTGGCTTCTCTTGTTGCTGAACCTGGGTCACGTGGGCTTCAGTAGTTGAGGTTTCCAGGCTCTAGAGCACAGGCTCAGTAGTTGTGGCACATGGACTTTGTTGCTCAGTGGCATGTGAGATCTTTCTGGACCAAGGATCCAACCTATGGCTCCTGTGTTGGCAAGTGGATTCTTCACCACTGAGCTACCAGTGAAGCCCCCAAGTTCTGAGTTCTTAACCATAATCAGTGAGAACTAGAAGCTGATGAAAGGATCTGCCCCCTAAAATATGCCACTTTGACAAATGGATTATTTTGAGTGGAGGGTAATTGAGAATCAACAAATGTGGAATTGCAGTAAGAGTTGCCACCAACCCCCTCCCCCTGCCCCCAACATCAACTGCCTAAAATCAGGGCATACATTTCTTTTTTGAAGGTTTTCCCATCACCCTGCCAGAAAGTGAAGAGTGACTCTTAATATTTAAGATGGAGAGTTGATACTGAGATGAGTTTGCATAAACAGGCTCAACTAAAATAACCCTTACCTTCCATTAGTTCTACCACATAGTTGCTAATCTCCCCCCACCCCCAATTTATTGTCTCTTAAAGCCCCAAGGAGAAGGCAATGGCAACCCACTCCAGTACTCTTGCCTGGAAAATCCCATGGATGGAGGAGCCTGGNTTATTGCTCTACCATTTCACAGAAGGATATCCTTGGGCATGATGCAGTGAATTGGAAGGCAGATAATCTATCCACGTTTTCATGCTCTGAACCCACTAGGAAGATCCTGTTGGATGGTGACACTTCCAGTTTCTCCCTGCCCATGTGTGGCTGATAAGATGCATATATATGTGCCCACAGGTCTGAGGTACCACTTAGTGGCTAGACATTCCTGAAAACGGCAGCACAGTGGAATACAGCGAAGTCTGCTGACTTCACTAATAGCTCCTTTCTATACCTCCTAAGGCAGAGAAGGCAATGGCACCCGACTCCTGGCTGGAAAATCCCATGGATGGAGGAGCCTGGTAGGCTGCAGTCCATGGGGTCACAAAGAGTCGGACACGACTGAGCGACTTCACTTTCACTTTTCACTGTCATGCACTGGAGAAGGAAATGGCAACCCACTCCAGTGTTCTTGCCTGGAGAATCCCAGGGACGGGGGAGCCTGGTGGGCTGCCGTCTATGGGGTCGCACAGAGTTGGACACGACTGAAGCAACTTAGCAGCAGCAGCAGCATACCTCCTAAGGAAATTAATAGGACATAAGATTTTTGAATTATTCAAGTTACTTTCATGGTCAACATTTTGGACTATCATACCTTAGAAGGATATAGGTTGACTATCAGGTTTTAACATTCAAGCCATTTTACTCTTAACATTTGTTTCTAAATTTCTGTCATTATTTTTGAGATACTGAGAAAGCTTTCTCACTCAGTAATGGAACACTTCTGCTTATCTTTGGTGTCTTACAGCAGTTCTGTAGAAAGTAAAACAAAAAATGCAAAAACATTTTGAAATAAACACTCAGAAATCTTTGATAAAACCAACCTAAGAATGCTTAACATATAATGTCGTGAATGTCTTTCTTTGGCATTTTAAATGTAATTGAAAGTTACAAATGTATCCTGAAAATGTTCAAAGACTTCCATAAATTCATTTAAATTACAAGTTGGACCTGGTGATATTTAAGAGTAAGTACATCTCCTGATTTGAACAGACCAGCCTTGAAGGGCTTCTTTAGGACAATTGAGGGAAATTGAAAATTAAATATTATTAAGGAATAATTATTACTTTTGTAAGGTGTGATCATGAAATTGTGAATCTGAGGAAAATATCCTGTTTTTTCAGGGATACATGTTAAAAAACTTAAGGGTAAAGTGTCATGATACCTGTGTGTGTGCTCAGTCACTCAATTGTGTTCTACTCTGTGACACCACGGATCGTAACGGGCCACGCTCCTCTGTCCATGGGATTCTCTAGGCAAGAATATTGGAGTGGGTTGCCATTTCCTACTCCAGGGGAACTGCCCAACCCAGGGATGGAACCCATGTCTCTTACATTTCCTGCAATGGCAGGCGAATTCTTTACCACTAGCGCCATCTAACTTGTTTCAGAATATCAATACTTTATGAAACAAATATATAAATGGTAGAAAATTATGTTTCAAGGTCATGGCATGTATTTATTTGATAGTACCTCTGCTTTGCAGTATGTTTAACTTTTTTGTAATAAAAATGAAAACCAAAAAAAATGATACAGGGATTATATTATTATGTTTTCCTTTCAGGAGTACAATGGAGGGAATTTAACAAATCTTGAATTGCACTTTAAAAAAAGATGTTAATCCTGAAAGAAATCTCTACTTTAGAGGCTATAAGCTTCCTACCAGAAAGGCTCTCTTTCTAATTCTGATTTAATCTTATTTATCTTCTTAACCACTGTCCATAGATTCACTTCTAGCAATCAGAATAATTTTGTATTGCTACAATCTGAACTCAAACAAGCATATGATTCAAATTTTATTTTCCTTAATTTGATGAGTTTCAAATGTGTGCACTTTGATTAAGCAGGTGATTTAGAGAGCAGATAATGGAGCTGACACAGCCTTCTGAAGGAGGAAAAGCACAGCATAATTGAAGTTAGCTAACAGGATTTCCAGCAGGGAACGATTTCCCTGAGTGTGTGATCTGATTTTCTTTGATGTTTTATTACAGTAATAGCATTAACAGCATCCCAAACACCACTTAATGAGATTTTAGACTTGCTATACGTGAGGACTCCTCTGTCATCAAATTTGGCTGTCTTCCATATGTTTCTCTCAAGTGTACTAGCTCAACCTGTGGGAAAACAAGGACAGTATAGGACACATGTCAAATTCCAGACCAAATATATCTGTTTTTAAAAATAATTCTATGTGTTATCCTTCCCTAACCTGTGCAGACATTGAGGTGAGAAAGTACCAAATAGTCAAACTCAAAGAAGTGAAGAGTAAAACAATGGTTGCCAGGGGAAAATTGGAGAGTTGCTAATCAAAGGGGATAAAGCTCCAGCTTGCACGATGTATACATTCTATAGATTGCTGCAGAACACTGTGCCTATAGATATTAGTGTATTGTACACCTACATATCTGTCGAAAGTAGATCTCATTATCACAGCAAAAAGAGAAAGAACAAGGATAGATCAACATCAATCAATACATGAATATAGAAATAATTATTGGGTAAATCCTGTTAATGGTTAGAAGCAATGGTAGCTAATGCACAAGGAACAGAGATTTTTCACATTTTCAGAAAATTGCTTCTATTACCTTAAAGTTGATTTAGGATTATAACAAATGTTAAGTGCCTTTATAAGGAATCAAGGACTCCAATTGCTACTTGTAATCTTATTTACAGTGAGTCAATAAAGAAATGTTGAACTGTATCTTTAAAAAGCTTTTCAATGACTAATTAACATTCAGAGAGAGAGTTGTCATCCTGACTTTTCTGTCATATAATTTTGGAATCTGAAAATTCATCTCTCCCTGAAAATGTTTGAAAAATGGGAGAATAAGTTCTTGCTTTCCATAGTTCAAGCCTGACTATTTATCCATAGGAGTGAACTGTACGTAAGTACCAAGATGAAATTCTGTCTAAGATTGTTCAGGTCTGATGGAAATGGTTTTATTCTGTGCATATATTTGAAAGAAAGGTCCTGGTTCTTAGGTCAGAACTAAAAATGGGGTGGGAGAAATAGAGGAGAGTAGGAATCTATAGCTGATTGATGAGCAAGTATATGTATTAATAACTTCACAAACTTAAGTTACACTAGAATTAAGCAGGTAATTATAAGAAATGAGTCAAAGTAGGCAATTACACGGAGAAGGCGATGGCACCCCACTCCAGTACTCCTGCAAATCCCATGGACGGAGGAGTCTGGTAGGCTGCATCCATGGGATCGTGAAGAGTCGGACACGACTGAGCGGCTTCACTTTCCCTTTTCACTTTCATGCATTGGAGAAGGAAATGGCAACCTACTCCAGTGTTCTTGCCTGGAGAATCCCAGGGATGGGGGAGCCTAATGGGCTGCCATCTATGGGGTCACACAGAGTCGGACACAACTGAAATGAGTTAGCAGAGCAGCAGCAGGCAATTACAGACAATTGCCAGTACAAACAAGGGCATTTGGCCATGTATGAGTCCTAACAGTGGAGTTAGAATCCATGTGTCCCCAAGTTACAGAATTTCAAGAGACCCTAGGTATAGGAACATTTTGTATTCTGATATTTGTGATCATCTACAATTTTTATCAAAGGCACTTAGTTCACTGAATACAGATCAGGGAAATGCTGTTGCTGTAAGATGTCTATCTGATTTTAAAGTTCACCAGACAGGAGGATGTGGTCTTGGTTTCATAACATCTTCTCCTCACTACAACAGGTCTTTCTAGGACTCTGATTCCAAACCCAATCACAGTAAAGACATTCATTTGAAAGTTCTGAAAATCATTTTTGTTTTCCTCCTGTTAGGATCCTGTTAGGATCTTCTCATTTTAAAAATTCAGGTTCCATCTAGATGTATTAGCTAAATCAGAAAGCATGAATGTAGTATGGGTGATGGCTTATTTTGAATAAAACTAGAAGATAGATTACCAGATTACTTCATAATTTTCTTATATGAACTTTGTTCATTTGGGGACTAACATTTATTGAACTCTAATCAAGGACTGTGTTTTGCTGGCCTTGTGGTATGTACAAACACAACAGCCAGGAAGGCAGTTGCTGTCCTCTAGGTGACTTCAAGAGATCAGTTCTTTGATGACTTGCAAATATTCACAAGTATTTATGTTAGTTATTTAATATTTTTGTTGTCAATAGTGGATTACATATTTTATAGAAGTTTATCATGTCTATCAAAAATTGGTT
Organism: Neotragus pygmaeus; assembly: GCA_006410875.1. Taxonomy (NCBI): domain Eukaryota; kingdom Metazoa; phylum Chordata; class Mammalia; order Artiodactyla; family Bovidae; genus Neotragus; species Neotragus pygmaeus. Next base: position 706,448 of record SJYV01056319.1, on the reverse strand, counting down.
AATGGATTTTTAACATGGTGTATAACATAATAAAATAAAAGTGACCCAGAAGAATAAAAGTTCCCAAGTACCTAAAGAGAGCAAAAAACTTGGATCTTGATTTAGGCTCTAGTTTTCGGGTAGCTAAAACAAAAAATGGGAATATGGATTCTTTCTTGTTATTTTTTTGTCTGTGGTTTTATGAGAAAAAAAAGAACCATTTATGGTTTTTTGCAGTGGCAATGTTTTTGCTAGAAGTTCAGTTCAGTTCAGTTGCTCAGTCATGTCCAACTCTTTGCCCCATGGACTGCAGCACACCAGACTTCCCTGTCCATCACCAACTCCCAGAGTTTGCTCAGACTCATGTCTATTGAGTCAGTGATGCCATCCAAACAACTCATCCTCTGTCATCCCCTTCTCCTCCCACCTTCAATCTTTCCGAGCATCAGGGTCTTTTCCAACATGTCAGTTCTTTGCATCAGGTGGCCAAAGTATTGGAGTATCAGCTTCAGCATCAAACCTTCCATTGAATATTCAGGAGTGATTTCCTTTAGGGTGGACTGGTTGGATCTCCCTGCAGTCCAAGGGACTCTCAAGAATCTTCTCCAACACCGCAGTTCAAAAGCATCAATCCTTCTGTGCTCAGCTTTCTTTATAATCCAGCTCTCATATGACTACTACTCATATGACTAGTACATGATTACTACCATACCTTTGACTATATGGACCTTTACTGGCAAATATCTCTGCTTTTTAATATGCTGTCTATGTTGGTCATAACTTTTCTTCCAAGGAGCAAGCATCTTTCTTTCATGACTGCAGTCACCATCTGCAGTGCATTTGGAGCCCCCCAAAATAAAGTCTCTCACTGTTTCCATTGTTTCCCCATCCATTTTCCATGAAGTGATGGGACTGGATGCCATGATCTTACTTTTTGAATGTTGAGTTTTAAGCCAACTTTTTCGCTCTCCTCTTTCACTTTCATCAAGAGACTCTTTAGTTCTTCTTTGCTTTCTGCCATAAGAGTGGTGTTATCTGCATATCTGAGGTTATTGATACTTCTCCCAGCAGTCTTGATTCCAGCTTGTGCTTCATTCAGCCCAGCATTTCTCATGATGTACTCTGCATATAAATTAAATAAGCAGGGTGACAACATACAACCTTGACATACTCCTTTTCTGATTTGGAACCAGTCTATTTTTCCATGTCTAGTTCTAACTGTTGCTTCTTGACCTCCATACAGATTTCTCAGGAGGGGAGGTAAGGTGGTCTGGTATTCCCATTTCATGGGTGGCCCTACTCAGCATGACTCATAGTTTCACTGAGGCAGACAAGGCAGTGGTCCATTCGATCAATTTGATTAGTTTTCTGTGACTGTGGTTTCCTTCTATCTGCCCTCTGAGGGATAAGGATAAGAGGCTTATGGAAGCTTCTGGATGAGAGAGACTGACTGGGGAAAACTGGGTCTTGTTCTGATGGGCGGGGCCATGCTCAGTAAATCTTTAATCCAACTTTCTGTTGATAAGTGGCTGTGTTCCCTCCCAGTTGTTTGACCTGACACCAAACTATGGTGAGGTAATGGAGATAATGGTGACCTCCTTCAAAAGGTCCCATGCACTCAATGCTACACTCAGTGCCCCAACCCTGCAGCAGGCCACCACCGACCCACGTGTCTGCTGCAGACTCCTGGACACTCATGGACAAGTCTGGCTCAGTCTCNTCATCCCCTTCTCCTCCCACCTTCAATCTTTCCGAGCATCAGGGTCTTTTCCAACATGTCAGTTCTTTGCATCAGGTGGCCAAAGTATTGGAGTATCAGCTTCAGCATCAAACCTTCCATTGAATATTCAGGAGTGATTTCCTTTAGGGTGGACTGGTTGGATCTCCCTGCAGTCCAAGGGACTCTCAAGAATCTTCTCCAACACCGCAGTTCAAAAGCATCAATCCTTCTGTGCTCAGCTTTCTTTATAATCCAGCTCTCATATGACTACTACTCATATGACTAGTACATGATTACTACCATACCTTTGACTATATGGACCTTTACTGGCAAATATCTCTGCTTTTTAATATGCTGTCTATGTTGGTCATAACTTTTCTTCCAAGGAGCAAGCATCTTTCTTTCATGACTGCAGTCGCCCCCCAAAATAAAGTCTCTCACTGTTTCCATTGTTTCCCCATCCATTTTCCATGAAGTGATGGGACTGGATGCCATGATCTTACTTTTTGAATGTTGAGTTTTAAGCCAACTTTTTCGCTCTCCTCTTTCACTTTCATCAAGAGACTCTTTAGTTCTTCTTTGTTTTCTGCCATAAGAGTGGTGTTATCTGCATATCTGAGGTTATTGATACTTCTCCCAGCAGTCTTGATTCCAGCTTGTGCTTCATTCAGCCCAGCATTTCTCATGATGTACTCTGGACATAAATTAAATAAGCAGGGTGACGACATACAACCTTGACATACTCCTTTTCTTATTTGGAACCAGTCTATTTTTCCATGTCTAGTTCTAACTGTTGCTTCTTGACCTCCATACAGATTTCTCAGGAGGGGAGGTAAGGTGGTCTGGTATTCCCATTTCATGGGTGGCCCTACTCAGCATGACTCATAGTTTCATTGAGGCAGACAAGGCAGTGGTCCATTTGATCAATTTGATTAGTTTTCTGTGACTGTGGTTTCCTTCTATCTGCCCTCTGAGGGATAAGGATAAGAGGCTTATGGAAGCTTCTGGATGAGAGAGACTGACTGGGGAAAACTGGGTCTTGTTCTGATGGGCGGGGCCATGCTCAGTAAATCTTTAATCCAACTTTCTGTTGATAAGTGGCTGTGTTCCCTCCCAGTTGTTTGACCTGACACCAAACTATGGTGAGGGTAAATCCTATGGTGGAATTAAATCTTATTAATCATGAGTAACTTACCAAACAACATAATTCAACAAAAATAGGATCCACTTTTACCAACACAACTGGATTTATTTTTACCATAACAAGTATTTTGACTAAAGATTATGGTCAACCACCATCACACACTGCAAAGTCTGTTTTTCAGAATAAGTAGCAGGATCATTCACATGTCCAAAAGATTTGGTTACCAGTCCTACACTAAGCCCCAAATTGTGAGGATATAATAGTGGGTAAAATAGTCTCTGGAGAAGGAAAGGGCAATCCGTTCCATTATACTTGCCTGGAGCATTCCATGGACAGAGGAGCCTGGCAAGCTAAAGTCCATGGAGTTGCAAATAGTCAGACAGGACTGAGCAGCTAACACATACACAAAACAGTCTTAACCTTGTGGTGTTTAAAGTCTACTGGGAAGTCAGACAGTCAAAATATCTCACAAATATACAATTACAAATTGCAATAAGTGCTATTATAAAGGCACTTCTATTGCACAGAAGATGCAGTGAGAATGTCATAAGCAGACCTGAGTAATACGGAGGTAGGAGGCTTCCTAGAGAAAGTGGCATTTGAGTTTATATTTGATGGATGAGTATGTGGTAACCTGTTGTAAAGAAATAGGTAAGGGAAGTATACCAGGCAGAAAGAAAAGTATGTACAAATGCCCTATGGTAAGAGATAGGGAGGAGCCAAGAAAAGAAAGAAAAGGTCTGTGGGACTGGGTCACAGGAAGTATATGGGGGAAGTGGCATGAGAGGGATCAGGGAGGCAGGCAAGGCCAGATGCAAAGATTTTGGTGTTTATTCTAAAACTAATAGGAAGCCTTTGACGTTTTTTAGACAAGAGGGTGATATGATCAGATTTGCAAGGTTTTAAAAAGTTTACTTACTTTTTAAAATCCCAAAGTATAATTGATATACAACAAAATGTCCCCATTCTAACTATAGTTTGATGAGCTTTGACAAATGTATGTATAATGGCAACCACTACTAAAATCACGATATAAATGTTTCTATTACCCCAGAAAGTTGTCTCATGCCCCTTTATATCAGTGATACCTCCCCAGCCCTAGGCAGCCACTAATCAGCTTTCTCTCACTATATTATTTTTGCCTATTCTATAATTTTATGTAAATGTTATTTTACTGTATATACTCTTTGATGTCTGTTTTTTTTTTTAAATTGGAATGTTTTTGAGATTCATCCATGTTGTTGCAGGAATCAGAAACGCCTCCCCCTCCCCCCCCTTTTTGCTGAGCAGTATTCCATTCTTTGGGGTTCCCAGGTGGCACTAGTGGTAAAGAATCTGCCTGCCAATGCAGGAAATGTAAGAGATGCTGGTTTGATGTCTGGGTCGGCAAGATCCCCTGGAGGAGGGCATGGCAACCCACTCCAATATTCTTGCCTGGAGAATCCCAAGGACAATGGAGCCTGGTGGGCTATGGTCCACTGGGTTACAAACAGTTGGACACGACTGAAGCAANCTGCCTGCCAATGCAGGAAATGTAAGAGATGCTGGTTTGATGTCTGGGTCGGCAAGATCCCCTGGAGGAGGGCATGGCAACCCACTCCAATATTCTTGCCTGGAGAATCCCAAGGACAATGGAGCCTGGTGGGCTATGGTCCACTGGGTTACAAACAGTTGGACACGACTGAAGCAACTTAGTATGCATGCACATTCCATTCTCTGGGGCTTCCGAGGTGGCTCAGTGGAAAAAGAATCTGCCTGCCAATGCAGGAGACACAGGTTTGATCCCTGTACTGGGAAGATCTTCTGGACAAGGAGATGGCAGCCCAGTACAGCATTCTTGCCTGGAAAATTCCATGGAGCCTGGTGGGCTAGAGTCCATGAGGTCCCAAAACAGTCAGACATGATTTAGTGACTAAATACAACATCCATTTCTTTGGATATAGTTCACCTTGCTTATCCATTAATCTGCTGATGGACATTGTGTTGTTTCTACTTTTGGGCCATCCTGAATAAAGCGTCTATGAATATGAAAGTCTTCTTATTGACATATATTTCCTTGGATAAATATAATAGTGGGTGGTGAATATACGTTTACTTTGTAAGAAACTGCCCAACAGTTCTCCCAAGTAGTTTTACATCCCAAAATACTTTTTATTTCAAAGTACATTTTACATTCCCGTAAACAGTATATGAGTTCTAATTCCTCCATTACCTTACCAGCAATTGATATCATCAGTCTTATTAATTTTAAACATTCTATTGGGTAGGAAGTAATGTTTACTTTAAACAAATCATGCTGACTTCAGTATAGATAAGGATTGCTGCTGTTACTGCTGCTGCTAAGTCGCTTCAGTCATGTTCAACTCTGTGCCACCCCTCAGACGGCAGCCCACCAGGCTCCCCCATCCCTGGGATTCTCCAGGCAAGAACACTGGAGTGGGTTGCCATTTCCTTCTCCAATGCATGAAACTGAAAAGTGAAAGTGAAGTCGCTTAGTTGTGTCTGACTCTTTGTGACCCCATGGACTGCAGCCTACCAGGCTCCTCTGTCCCTGGGATTTTCCAGGCAAGAGTACTGGAGTGGGGTACTATCGCCTTCTCCAATAGATAAGGACTGGAGGGAGGCAAAAGTAAAATCATGGAGATTAATAATTAGGATAATAAATTCATCTCACTTTGACTAGAATTGATCCTTTTTAACACTGAAAATCCCCGATCATGGGATCCTTCTTAATCCTGAGCAAACCTGGATAGTTAATCACCCTACCAATAAAGGAGAAATGATTATAGTTTTGACTTATAATCTATCCAAAGAGAAGTGGATAGTTTTAATGTTTAGGAGAGACAACAAAACTGAGTGATGGAGCACAGGGGGAAGATGCCAGGGATAACTGCAAGGCTTCCTTCCTGCACAACTGAGAAGATGGTGATGTTTTCCACTGAGCGCTGAATGGAGAACACTGGAGGTGGACCAGGGCTGGGGAGAGTGACCTTGTGTTCAGCTTTGAACATGTAGGATATGAGGTGTATATGAGACATCCAAGTAGTCCTGTCAAGCACACACACAGCCTGGAGCCTAAAGGAAACGTGGAGACTAGAAATACAGATTAAGGAGTTACATGCAAATACTTGTGAACATTATTGAAGACACGGGTTTGAATGAGACCAGAGGGAACTTTAGTGGAAGTTTCTTAACTGACATTTTCCAAGCGTTTTTCTCCATAATTTCTGTAGTATATACTACTTCAGTATAAAAACAAATCGAATTTTATCATTAACATGCCACTTTATACAATTTTAAAATGACTTGACTTTCCTTTTGCCACTGCGGCCACGGCCACGAGTATGCTCAGGCTTCAAAAGAGGCTTGCCTCCAGTGTCCTTCGCTGTGGAAAAAAGAAGGTCTGGTTGGACCCCAATGAGACCAATGAAATCGCCAATGCCAACTCCCGCCAGCAGATCTGGAAGCTGATCAAAGATGGGCTGATCATCCAGAAGCCTGTGACTGTCCGTTCCTGGACTTGATGCCGAAAAACATCTTGGGTCGCCGGAAGGGCAGGCATATGGGTATAGGTAAGCGAAAGGGTACTGCCAATGCTCGAATGCCAGAGAAGGTAACCTGGATGAGGAGAATGAGAATTCTGCACTGGCTGCTCAGACGATACCATTTATCTAAGAAGATTGACCGCCACATGTATCACAGCCTGTACCTGAAGGTGAAGGGTAACGTGTTCAAAAACAAGCAGATTCTCATGGAACATATCCACAAGATGAAGGCAGACAAGGCTCGCAAGAAGCTTCTGGTGGACCAGGCTGAGGCCCACAGGTCTAAGACCAAGGAAGCCCACAAGCGCCGTGAAGAGCGGCTCCAGGCCAAGAAGGAGGAAATCATCAAGACTCTGTCCAAGGAGGAAGAGACCAAGAAATAAAGTTCTCCCCGTCTTCCCTGTACATAGTGGCCTCGGCAGTTGCATAGATCACTCATTCAATAAAAGACAAGCCTTTATCGGCCTACCTCTCTGCTTCCAAAGTCTTCAGTGGGGTCTTCACTGTTTATAGGACCAGAAATGAGGACCGGGATACAGACCCTTCCCTGGGTTCCTGCTTTGTCGCTTTCTTGACTCCTAGCCTCTGGTCAGGCTCATGCCCCCTCCATCCGTGGCATGTGGGGTCTACTTTGAAGGGAGAGGAGGAATGACTTCTACCCAAGCTTTGGATATTGTGCCGCAAAACTGCCCTTTACAGCAGAGNTGTCGCTTTCTTGACTCCTAGCCTCTGGTCAGGCTCATGCCCCCTCCATCCGTGGCATGTGGGGTCTACTTTGAAGGGAGAGGAGGAATGACTTCTACCCAAGCTTTGGATATTGTGCCGCAAAACTGCCCTTTACAGCAGAGTATGAATGGCACCTCAGACACGGTCTCAGATGCTGGTTTTTGGTTGGTATTCAGTTGTGAGTTGTTAATTAAAAACGACAGAAAATAGTATGCTTGTGCTCCTCAACTGCACTGAGGTTCAGAGTTGTAGTCTGCTGCCTGGGAACCCCAGGACAGTGGGGACTGAACCGCCACTGGTCCAGAAGGTGTGATATGAACCTGAACTGCTGGCTGCTGCCTGAGCTCTTTAGACAGCCTTATTGAGATAGAACTGAAGCCATCATTTTGAGCATCCCTATTTTAAATTTCTAAACCCTTTTTCCTTCCCTGTCCTTATCAGTACTCTTTTCNACTCTAGATGAATCAATCATTTGTTATTATCCATGATAATATTCCTTATTCTGAAAGTTACTTTATCTGATATTAATAATAATCACTTCAGCTTTCTTTAAATTAGTATTTGCAGGATATATTGTTATCTATCCTTTTATTTTTAATTTATCTGTATCTTTAGAGTTTAGACACTTTTAGATAGCACATCATTGGGACTTTATTTTTAATCCAATCTGATTAGTTGGATTGTATAGACTAGTATTTACATTAAGCACTATTAATGATTATTGACACCATTGGCTTTACATCTGGGTGTGTGTGTGTTAGTTGCTCAGTCGTGTCTAACTGTTTGCGACCCCATGGACTGTAGCCCACCAGTGTCCTCTGTCCATGAGATTTTCCAGGCCAGAATAGTGGAGTGGGTTGCCATTTTCTTCTCCAAAATATTTTTTCTTCCAATTTTATTTAGATATTATTCACATGCTTTGCTTAGTGGCTCAATCATATCTGACTCTTGTGTCCCCATGGACTGTGGCCTGCCGAGTTTCTTTGTCCATGGGAATTCTTCAGACAAGAATACTGACGTGGGTTGCTATGTCCTCCTCCAGGAGATCTTCCCAACTCAGGGACAGAAACCCAGGTCTCCTGTATTGCAGGTGGATTCTTTACCAGCTGAGTTANCTGTGGCCTGCCGAGTTTCTTTGTCCATGGGAATTCTTCAGACAAGAATACTGACGTGGGTTGCTATGTCCTCCTCCAGGAGATCTTCCCAACTCAGGGACAGAAACCCAGGTCTCCTGTATTGCAGGTGGATTCTTTACCAGCTGAGTTAACAGAGAGACCTTTACATCTACTATCTTGCTGTTTATTTTCTATTTGTCCCATCTTTTTTTTTTTCTCTCTCTCTCTCTGTCTTCTTTTAGAATAATCAAATATATTCTATGATTCCATTTTATCTTCATTTTGTCTTATTAGCTATACTTCTTTGTTTGATGTGTTACTCTAGATTTGTCAAGGGAAGATAAGACCACTATTATCCTTTTATTCTGGAATAAAAGGATAATAGAAAGGAAGAGGTGTGTCAATCAGACACAGTATGTCAATGCAAAACAGCTACTGATTTTATATTTGGTTTGGGGAAGTGTGAGTATTGGCGGACTTTGAGAGGTAGAAGTGGAAATGTGATTACTTAGCTGAAATTATTGTTGCTTGGTTGGCATTCAGTGTCATGTTTATGAAGGTGAGTTCATCCAGGATTAACCCACTTCAGTAATGAGGGGCTGACACTGATTGGTTGACTTGTGAAAGCATGATCACTGAGGTTGATCTCAGGTGGCCTTGGTCTGCAATGGCTTGGAGTGGGGTTTGGGTTCCNGAGGTGAGGGGAGAAGTGTGCCTGGGGGCTGGCTAGGGAGGAGACAAATTTGGGTATAAGCCTTCCACTTCTGCTGTCCCCAGAACTGCAGCCAGCTTATCCAGACCATCGAGGACACAGGCACGATCATGAGGGAGGTTCGAGACCTGGAGGAGCAGGTAAGGCCAGGGGGTGGGAAGGCTCAGCAAGGCAGGCCAGGGGACAAAGAGGCTGTGGGACCAGACCTAGCCAATGGCTGGGGTCTTAGCCCTGCCTGTTAGTAACTGGTTGTGTGACCTGGAACCGCCCAGTGGCCTCCTCTGACCCCCGCCTTCCGTCCTGAGGGTCCTCATACCTGCCTCCAGGGCCATCGGCAGAGGCTTCAGCTCAAGTATGGGCTGGGTGATCTTGCCACACAGCCAAGGATGCTTCAGGTGGATGGGTGACATCTACTAAGGCCTGGTGGTGGGGCAGAGCAGGCTGTTATTGGGACAGGGGGTGGGAGGAGCACAGTGGGGCCCTGAGTGGCTGCAATGGGGTGTTGGCGGCAAGCAGGAACTGGGAAGATGGCCCTGCGTGCTGAAGGGCTGCGGTTCACATTGCCTTAGATTGAGACGGAGATGGGCAAGAAGACCCTCAGCAACTTGGACAAGATCCGCGAGGACTACCGAGCCCTTCGCCAGGAGAACGCTGGGCTCCTGGGCCGGGTCCGCGAGGCCTAAGCAGCCCCACCAGAGGTCTGCCCCCGGCCTCAGGCAGGGATATGGAGTGCTGGTGGCACTGGCCCTCGCTATGCCCTCTGATGACCATCCAGTTCCTCCTGCTGCAGCCTTGGCCCCCAGACCCTCGCCCACCTCACCCCGACCCTTATCTGGGGCAATCATCCAGAGTGTGGGAGCTTGGCTTCAGTTTATTGTGGAGGGCATGGGGTGGGGGTTGGGGTCTTGGATCTCAAATAAATGAGGGGCTCTGTCTGCAGTCAAAGCTGAGGCATGGANACGTTTGGATGATTTTGTGAATGAATCTTTGAGCTGTTTGTGTGCCTGTATCCTGGTGACATCTGGTACTTTCTAAATTGTTGAAATTTTAGATCATTGGAAGTATTTCTTAAAGAAGTAACTATTTAGCTGAAGATTAAGATTAATTTAAGATGTCATTTGATACAGTGTTTTAAATCTATGTTTTAAATCAAGATTATGTCTTCTATCTAAATATTCTAAGTAATTTTAACTAAACATACAGATTTGTCAGCAGAACTAGACTTAGAAATGACATCAGAGGAAGAAGAAGAAAAACCTATTGGAGATGAAAATAACCATTCCCAGGTATGTAAAAAGGTAAATTTAAATTTCTGGTTTAATACTGTTTCCTATGCTTCAACAGCATAATACAGTGTGTAACAAAGGTCATGAAAAATAAAATTACCTTTCAAAATTTAATCAATAGATAATAATTTAATAGTTTTTATAGCACCTTAATGATAAAACTTCACATATCTTTAGAATCTGTTATATTTATAGTTTGTTTTTGGAAATGAGGGAAAAAAGTTTCCTGATTATTGTTTACTTCCATTTTTATAACTTCACTACATGATTATGAAGGTGATATCAAATACTGAATTATAAGAGTAAACAGTTAAAATTATGAACAATATGACAATGATGATGCCGGACCGAGATACATGTAGAGAGAAATCATTCCCAGTGGTTCAAGGTTTTCCATTGAAATTGCCAGTCAGTGATGCCAAGATGAAAGATTCATTCTGTCGGTGATCTCGGCATAAATGATTAGGGATGTACATTCAGGGAGAGAGTGGGGTCTTAGAATCAACCTGGTTACCTATTAAGAGAATCGAAGCTTCCAGATTGGACCTTTGTTGTTAGGGCACAAATAATAACTTTCTAATTTATCTCATTTTGGGGTGATACATCAGTAAATATTACTAAAAATGCTTTTTCCACTTTCATTGGTAGATATTAGAATATAATATAACTGAATGTAGGGGCTTCCTTGGTAGCTCAGCTGGTAAAGAATCCACCTGCAATGCAGGAGACCCCAGTTCATTTCCTGAGTCAGGAAATTCCCCTGGAGAAGGGTTCAGCTACCCACTTCAGTATTGTTGGGCTTCCCTGGTGGCTCAGATGGTAAAGAATCCACCTGCAATATGGGAGACCTAGGTTTTTATCCCTGAGTTGGGAAGATCCCCTGGAGGAGAGTGTGGCAACCTACTCCAGGATTCTTGCCTGGAGAATCTCCATGGACAGAGGAGCCTGGTGGGCTACAGTCCTTAGGGATGGAAGGAATCAGGCATGACTGGGCACACACATAAGTGAATGTAAGCAGGTAATATGTGTTGATGAATAACACTATCATAATATATAATTTGCATTAAAATTTAGGGATTTGTTCCTCTTTCTGATTGTTGTTAATTTGATTTTGGCTCCTAATAATATAAAGTTTAACTGTTTTGCACCTATTAGTCCTTAAAAAAAAAAATCTTACAAATGTGCTATAGGGACTCCATATTTAAGATATAGTGAGGTGAAATATTTTTAAGTGAGAAAGCCTTTATAACATTAAAAATCATCTAATTATATGAATTACTTAATTCAAACAGTGATAAAATTGGGTTTGCGAGTTCATGTTTTTCCCTTGTTTTAGGCTAAGGCAAGTTATTTTTCACTTCTTACTTGTGATCCAGTGATTTGTGAGTAGCTAAGGTGATGGCACCCCACTCCAGTACTCTTGTCTGGAAAATCCCATGGACGGAGGAGCCTGGCAGGCTACAGTCCATGGAGTCGCTAAGAGTTGGACATGACTGAGTGACTTCACTTTCACTTTTCACTTTCATGCACTGGAGAAGGCAATGCCACCCCATTCCAGTACTCTTGCCTGGAAAATCCCATGGATGGAGGACCCTGGCAGGCTGCAGTCCATGGGGTCGCTAAGAGTCAGACACGACTGAGTGACTTCACTTTCACTTTTCATTTTCATGCATTGGAGAAGGAAATGACAACCCACTCCAGTGTTCTTGCCTGGAGAATCCCAGGGACGGGGGAGCCTGGTGTGCTGCGGTCTATGGGGTTGCACAGAGTCGGACACGACTGAAGCGATGCAGCAGCAGCAAGCATAGATTAAGAAGTTTAAGAATTAAATTTTTATAAATTTTAGATTTCCAACATGGACATTTCAGGATATTTTTAATGACAAATACATTACTCCCTTCCCTTTATGTATTTAATAACAAATTTCATAACAATAACAATAAAATAAAAAATAGAATAAACAATACAAAACAAATTTTAAAAATAAAAAAATTAATAACAAATACATGTACTCCCTTTCCAATACATGTATTTGTGAAGCCAAATACATGTATTAGGTAGTATAAGGCTTCTCTTGTGGCTCAACTGATAAAGAATTTGCCTGCAATGCAGGAGACCTAGGCTTGATTCCTGGGTTGGGAAGATCTCCTAAAGAAATAAAAGACTATCAACTTCAACATTCTGGCCAGGGGAACTCCATGGTCTGTGTAGTCCATAGGGTTACAAAGAGTCGGACACAACTGAGTGGCTTTCACTTTAACTTTCACTTGTACTCCCACATATTCTTTAATCATCACTTGAAGATGTTTCTTTTGAGACAGACTTTTCCATTATGTTGTTTACTAAAATGTAGTAAGTTTTGACACATGTGATTTTGTCACATAAGTAGTATAAACTCCCACCCCCCAAAAATTAAGTGTTTATCTACAAAGGAGAAAACTGAGTTTTGAGATGCTGTGAGATTTTTATTCCTTCCAGTAATAGATTTTTAAATTTCTTTGTTTGCTCGTTTGCTCTTTTGTGTAAGAGGTGCCTTGACTGAGTTTTAACAACAGACAAAAATCTGTAGGTCTTCTCCTTTAAAAGAAAAAGGAGATCAGCCCTATCCTGAGCTAAGGCATTAAATTACTTGGGCAAAGTCATGCTGCTAAGTCACTTCAGTCGTGTCTGACTCTGTGTGACCCCATAGACGGCAGCCCACCAGGCTCCCCTGTCCCTGGGATTCTCCAGGCAAGAACACTGGAGTGGGTTGTCATTTCCTTCTCTAATGCGTGAAAGTGAAAAGTGAAAGTGAAGTCGCTCAGTCGTATCCGACTCTTCATGACCCCATGGACTGCAGCCTACCAGGCTCCTCCATCCATGGGATTTTCCAGGCAAGAGTACTGGAGTGGGGTGCCATGGCCTTCTCCTTTTAACTTATCTATTCATTTGATAAATTCATTTGGTTATTTATCAGATTCAAGTTTACAGAATTTCTTCATCTCTTTTGGTGCCGCAAAATGCTAGGGAATGCCACTTTAGTTTATCTTTGTGTATGATGTTAAGAAGAGCTCTAATTTCATTCTTTTACTTGTAGCTGTCCAGTTTTCCCAGCACCATTTATTGAAAAGGCTGTTTTTGCCCCATTGTATATTCTCGCCTCCTTTGTCAAAAATAAGGTACCCATAGGTGCATGGGTTTATTTCTGGGCTTTCAGTCTTATACCATTGGTCTATATTTCTGTTTTTTTGTGCCAGTACCATACTTTCTTTATGACTGTAGTTTTGTAGTATAATCTGAATTCAAGGAGGTTGATTTCTCCAGCTCGATTGGATTAAAATGGATTAAAGACCTAAATGTAAGACTAGAAACTATAAAACTCTTAGAGGAAAATATAGGCAGAACACTCGATGACAAAGCAAGATCATCTGTGACCCACCTCCTAGAGTAATGGAAATAAAAACAAAAGTAAACCAATGGGACCGGGTTAAACTTAAAAACCTTTGCACAGCAAAGGAAACTCCTAGCAAGGTGAAAAGACCGCACTCAGAATGGGAGAAAGTAACAGCAAATGAAACAACTGACAAAGGATCAATTTCCAAAATATACAAGCAGCTCATACAACTCAATACCAGAAAAACAATCCAATCAAAAAGTGGGGAAAAGACCTAAATAGACATTTCTCAAAACACGACATACAGATGGCTAACAAACACATGGAAAGATGCTCAACATCGCTCATTATTAGAGAAATACAAATCAAAACTACAATGAGATATAACCTCACACCAGTTAGAATGGCCATCATCAAAAAGTCTACAAGCAGTAAATGCTGGAGAGGGTGTGGAGAAAAGGGAATGCTCTTGCACTGTTGGTGGGAATGTACATTGATTCAGTCACTATGGAAGACTGTATGGAGATTCCTTAAAAAACTAGGAATAAAACTACCATATGACCCAGCAATCCCACTCCTAGGCATATACCCTGAGGAAACCAAAATTGAGAAAGACACATGTATCCCATCATTCATTGGAGCACTGTTGCTAAAGTTAGAACATGGAAGTAACCTAGAGGTCCATCGATAGACGAATGGATAAAGAAGTTGTGGTTCATATACACAGTGGAATATTACTCAGCCATAAAAAGGTATGCACTTGAGTCAGTTCTAATGAGGTGAATGAACTTAGAACCTATTATACAGAGTGAAGTAAGTCAGAAAGAGAAAGATAAATATCAAAGTCTAACACATATATATGGAATCTAGGAGAATTGTACTGAAGAATTTATTTACAGGGCAGCAGTGGAGAATCAGACATAGAAAATAGACTTATGGACTTGGGGCAAGGGGAAGAGAGGGTGAGATGTATGGAAAGAGTAACATGGAAACTTATATTACCATATGGAAAAAGATAGCCAATGGGAATTTGCTGTATGGCTCAGGAAACTCAAACAGAGGCTCTGTATCAACCTAAAGGGGTGGGATGGGGGTCGGGAGATGGGAGGCAGGTTCAACAGACAGGGGATATATGTATAACTTTGGCTGATTTATGTTGAGGTTTGACAGAAAACAACAAAATTCTGTAAAGCAATTTCGTTCAATTAAAAAATAATTTGAAAACAAGAAAAAGACACAAAAAAACATTTAACCTTTCTTGGTTTTTCTCCTATTTCTGGTAAATAATGGGGCTACAATAGATAATTATTTCTATACTCTCTAGCTATAAAGTTTGATGGTTATTGAATGTGGAATTGGGAAGCATTATTTATATTCCGGAATTCCACACTAACAACTCATAAGTTTCACTCTGCTCCTTGTGTTTTGGTAAACTTTGGTTCATATATTTTAGTGAACACCATCACCTTTTTGTTATATCCTGGATCCAAATGAACAAAGAAATGTAAAAATCAGTGGGGAAAGAATACCTTTAGTGTTTTTGAGGCACTAAGGTATCACATCCTCTAAATCTGGCTGTTTAATGGAAAATCCAGGTGGTAAAGACTGAAGCGGACAGATTTTGTATGTTTTGTCTTTTTATTTCTGTCTCTGCCAGTTAGATGGGGAAGACTGGGGATGAATAATTGCATCATCTTAAGAAAGCCTTTTTTGAAATTTGGGGGATTTTGTTTCTTTTCGTCAAACAAGAAGAAGTAGGATTTACAAATATTTCAGTGACTTGTTAGTGATAAAATTAAAGTAAGCACAAAAATATTTTTTTATCACTTAAAATCAGGCCAAATAATAAAATTAATGAAAACAACCCAAAAAAAGATGTGTATAATTAAGTAACAGAATTTCTTAGTGTCAAACTTTCATTAAAGGTTGAAGAAGAAAAGAAAAAGCACAGAAGTAGTGAAGTGGAAGTATCAGATGATGTCTGTGATGCTGCTGATGAGAGTGGACTGATTCAGCAGAGAAAGAGTGGAGGAAACAGCAGTCAGGAGTTTGCTGCTATGGGGAATGAAGGTTCTGATAGGTAAGCCTATTTAATATCAGGCCATTTGTTATTTTTCTGTGAAGTAAGTTTGGATGTGAGAGTTGGACTATAAAGAAAGCTGAGTGCTGAAGAATTGATGCTTTTGAACTATGGTGTTGGAGAAGACTCTTGAGAGTCCCTTGGACTGTGAGGAGATCCAACCTGTCCATCCTAAAGGAGAGCAGTCCTGGGTGTTCACTGGAAGGCTGATGTTGAAGCTGAAACTCCAATACTTTGACCACCTGATGCAAAGAGTTGACTCACTGGAAAAGACCCTGATGCTGGGAAAGATTGAGGGCAGGAGGAGAAGGGGACGACAGAGGAGGAAGTGGTTGGATGGCATCACTGACTCAATGGATATGAGTTTGGGTAAACTCCGGGAGTTGGTGATGCACAGGAAGGCCTGGCTTGCTGCAGTTCATGGGGTCGCAAAGAGTCAGATACGACTGAATGACTAAACTGAATGGAACTGGACTGAGCTAATGGTTGTGATTATCACATTTTACATTTTGCTAAGGATATAGTTGTTTGTTTTTTTTTTGTCCTTTAGACATAATACTAAAGTTAATTTCTTAGCATACCACCGTATTACAATATTAGAGTATTCTGAATTTGACTGCCCACTTGCCTTTAGTTATGTGTGTGATATATTTAAATATATTTTATGTCACTAATTCACATCTTTTCATTTCAGTTTGAGGACTTCNAAGTTAATTTCTTAGCATACCACCGTATTACAATATTAGAGTATTCTGAATTTGACTGCCCACTTGCCTTTAGTTATGTGTGTGATATATTTAAATATATTTTATGTCACTAATTCACATCTTTTCATTTCAGTTTGAGGACTTCTTTCAGCATTTCTTATGAGACAGGTCTAGTGGTGAGGAACTCCCTCAGCTCTGGTTTTTCTGGGAAAGTTTTTATTTCTCCTTCATTTCTGAAACATAACTTTTCTGGATAGAGTATTCTTGGTTGGCAGGTTTTTTTTTCTCATATCACTTTGAATATGTCTATGGATGGAAGCCAAGTTGTTGGTGCGGGGGAACTGATGAGGTACTGGTCTTTCAGCGTTATTGCTGAAATCACTCCATCATGTGGGTGATTAAAAGTAAACTGCCTCGCCACGCCCCCCGCCCCCCAACAATTATCTCCTTGATTTTTTCTTTCATGGCATATGTGCCGCATGTCATTTAAAAAGTCACCCAAATTAAGCGTTACTTTTTTTTTCGAGTTTTTTTTTTTTCTTTTTGGCTGCACTGGTTCTTTGCAGCTGCAGTGCGTGGGCTTCTCTTGATGCTGAGCGTGGGCTCTAGGGTGCTGGCTGCAGCAGTTGTGCGGCATGGGTTTAGTTGCCCAGTGGCATGTGGGATCTTCCTGGACCAGGGATTGAACCAGTGCCCCCTCATTGGCAGGCAGACTCCTAATTACTAGACCATCAGGGAAATCCCTAAATTAAGCATTATTGTATTTAAAAGCAAAGCAGAAAATATAGTGTAAATCTAATTATGACTCCCATGGGTAAGAGTCATTGTGTTTAGGCAGTGGACTCCAGGTTTCCAGTGTAGCCTGTGAGGTTCTTCTCAGTGTCTTTCAAAAGATGCACCTCCCTGCTTTCTTCCATGTGTTTCCTGGAAGGAAAAGTACTAGATGCCTAGGAAACAGCCTAGATGCCGTGTGCCTGATCTGTGTGCTCCGTATTCTAATCTCCAAGTAGAATGATTTTCTCCTCTTTTTCTTCTTTGTAACCTTCTCTCTTCACTTCTTCTGTAAAGCCTTCCTTATTTCACTGATAACTTTCATATATCAACTCTTACATATCACATCATATCATAATTGTATATCTGTCTTTGAGGCAAGAATTTGTGTTTTCTTGCATATGGTTGGTACTTAATAACTATTTTGTAAATTAATCAATGATTTAAGATGGGTAAGAGTAGGAATTTTACAAGAATGGTTTTTCTATTCTTTATCAGTTGAATTATTGGGAAACATTGGCTTTTTTGTGGATTTTTTTAAAGTAGCGATCCTGGCGTGCATAGGAAGGAAATACAGAAAAAGGACGATAGCAAATGGACACCAGAAGAACGTGTGATTGCACCAATATTTGAAAAGACCAGTTCACTGACTGGTGGTCTGCTGCATATTAATGATGACAGCATTTTAAGTGAAGTGGATCAGGATGATGACAGGTAATATCTACAAATTCTTTATTTCTAAAGGAAGAAATAAGCACTGAATACTTCTTCTGGAAATGGAGCAACATAATATAGTGTACAGGCCAAGACAAGAGATTCCTTAACTATAGTGGACAAACACTGCTGAAAGATTAAAGTGAGGACCAGTGCCTTTGGCCAGAAATTGTTTCAGTCAATAGTCTCCTTGAAAGCTGGACTGTAGTGAATACATGTAAACAGCCCTGTGGGAAATATTTGCTGGGACAGGCAATAGACAACTAGATGGTAACTGAAGAGGAATGTGGAGTTCAAAGGAGTTTCTTGTTTTATGTTAAGATTGGAGCTTTTAGGGTATGTATGCTGTTAGAAATGAGCCAGCAGCGGATGTGTTTATTGAGTTTAATCTTGTTTGCATTTCCAATATTAGAAAGCTTATTGATTGTATGATATTATCTTTAAACTATTACAGTAAACTAATTGTACATAATACTTCTGTTATATCTCGTTTTATGGTAAGGACTTGTTTGTTGGTTCTGAAGTGTAATATTCCTGTGTAATTGCATGTGTGGATGATTAGTTCAGCTAATTCTATCCTACATAGATTTTAAAAAATTATATAATCATGAACTTGCAAACACTTAGGCTATACTGAAGAGGATTTGATCATTCCTTGATGATTCTAGTTGATAGTAACATCGTGAGTACCTATGGTTTTGTAAGGTACTCTGAAACATTACATCATATCAACGTCATAGTTGTTTATAGATTCTAAGGAAAAAAGAAAAATTTTGTTTATATTCAACAGAAAAAAAACTACTAACAATCTTTCCCAAATTATTAATTTTGGTTTATAAAGTTCTAAATTAGAAAAACTATGCTTCCCATAGTAACAATGTTGTTAATATGTATTGTGTGCTCAATAAGTGTATATCAGATTCATGAATAAACAGCAGAATGGTTGAATGAATGCCTACTGATAAATTTCTTTACAAAAGCAAGTGTTTAGTGAAAGTAGATTTCCAATATTGCCTACCCCTAAAGTCTTTTTTTGAGAAACGTGTTAAGATTCAGAAATTATTATTTATAGCTATAACTGGACGTGGAATAATAATATAGATTCATTTGCTATCATATTACTTAAGGAGACTTATTTAAATATTACTTTCTCAGCATATTTTTGAACCGCAGTGTTGAAGCCAGATTTTATGAGTTTGAACTCTGGGTCTGTTGGTGACCTGCTGTGTGGGCTTGGGGAACGTACTCAGCCTTTCTGTGCTCCATTTCTTCCTATGTAGAGGACCTAATGTATTACCTGTTTCCCAGAATGTTTGTGAGGATTAAAATGTCATTAAGACATATAAAGTGCTTGTAATAATGCATAGCAGTTGCATAGGAAGTCCTCAGAAGGCTAATATCATGGTTATTAAAAATGGGTTTCTTTCTTATAAGGACTTAAGGAATACTTCCCAGATAGGTTTTATTGCTGTAAAACATAATTCTTATTGAAAATAACAACTGCAAGAAATCCTGGTATACTGGTTCCCTTCACATAATGCAAGTAATGTTATGTTTTTCCTTTTCTTTGATCTAAATTAAATGCTTTATTAGTATTATAAATGTATTTTGTTTGTCCTTTAATGTTACTCTTCTTTATTGTTTTAATCCTTTTATAAAAAATTACTTACCAATGCAAATGCAAAGATTTTATATAAAAAACAAAGATTAGGCATTTTTATTTTTAAGTATTTAATATTAGCCTGAAAAGAATTGTTTGTTTTTTCAGGCCTGCAAAGAAAACATCTAATGAAAATAACAAGGTATAGTCAAAAAGTTAACTATAAAAAATATTTTCCTTGTAAAAAATACTTTGTAAAAGGAATAGTAGCAAAATATAAAATGTTCCTTTGTTGAAGAGACATGTACTTTGACAACTTAATTCAGAAACACTATTGATAATGTTATCCTTTTGATAAAAAAAAAATCTGTCTTTTTAAAAAGTGTCTGTTTTTGCTTTAATGAAGAGATATTTATCACCTTTGTACAATTAGTATGTTCTATAAATATTTTAAGGACATTATGAAATAGTATTATTTATGTGTAGGTCAAAGAACAAATTAATTCTGTGGATGACCTTGATGACTTAACTCAGTCATCTGAAACAGCTTCCGAGGATGGCGAGTTGCTTTACTATAAGAATTCCATGTTGCTAATTGAACAACTTGACACAGTCTGTAAAGGTAGGACTGCATTGTAAATATAAATACAATGCCTGTTTGTGTATGATGTAGTAGTAATATATGTACACCTTGTCTAGTACTGCTCTAGAGCCAGGGATATGTTACAGTGCTGTGCATCTCAGAAGTAGGTTCTGTATTAAAAGAACATGAACGTGAGTGTATGCTCTGTGCCACAGGCCTATGATCCTTCTCACTCACTGAACCTTCTGTTGACTCTTCTTTCCTGCGCCTTCACCCAAAGTCAGGTCAGCATCACTTTCTTCCTGGAATAACTGAAATAATCTCAAGAACTTCTTTCCCTGCCATTCTACCTCCCAGAACCTCAGCCCACACAGCAACTACAATTATTATCTATTTCTAAAAGTTCAGATCTCATCATGTTAGCCCTTTGCTTAAAGCCCACCTGTTGCTTCTCTTTGCTTCATGGTTAAAGGTCACAGTTGTCTAGCTTCATCTTGTTTTATTTTTTATCCTTCTTTCCACATGAATTTTAGCATCAGCATGTCAGTTTACTAAAATGTCTGCTGGTCTTAACGTTTTCATTTTCATCAGTTCAAGATACTTTGTAATTCTTTTTGTTACCTCTTTGATCCAAGAGTTATTTAGATCCATGTGATTTAGTTTCCAAATATTGAGCGTTTTCCAGAGATCCCTCTGTGCTCTTGCTTCTCATGATTTGTTAGGTGCATCCAGAGGGGCCCTGGGGCTAGGGCTGATTATTTCCTGCCTTGGAGGCCAGACCTTACTGACTACCCTGTTCATTCAACTGTAAGGAGAAGTTTTTCCAGCCTGGCTCATGAGAATCGATAGAATTCCTGGGACTGAGTGAGCACCAGTCATAGGTTCCTATAGTCTTTTCAGATGGTTTCTCCCTGGTCTCAGGTGGTTTCTCCCAGATGGGCTCAGTTCTTTCCACTGCTGAATTCCTGAGGGGCTCTTCCTCAGATCTCCAGGGTCCTTTTTCTCTCTGTCCCACTTTCTCTTTGTCCCACTCTCTCCTCTCCACGGTTCTGATCTGTGATCTCTGCCCACTTTGGTTTCACCAGACTGTCAGCTTCATCACTTCCTGTCAGGGAGTCTGGCTGACTCAGCTTCCATTCCTTCTCCTGTGTTGGGGCCTGGAAATTCTCTCCAGGCAGTGAGCTGGGGCGTTCCTTAGGCTAACCTGGTGTGTTTTCAGGATCGCTATACTTCACTCCCTGAAGTCCTTTGTCATGAGAATCATTGTCTAATGTATTTCGTTGGCATTGTTNCTGTGTTGGGGCCTGGAAATTCTCTCCAGGCAGTGAGCTGGGGCGTTCCTTAGGCTAACCTGGCGTGTTTTCAGGATCGCTATACTTCACTCCCTGAAGTCCTTTGTCATGAGAATCATTGTCTAATGTATTTCGTTGGCATTGTTTTTGCTCGCTCCACTCAGGAAGGTGAATCGGTCGCTGTTCACTCTGTCTTGGTTGGAAACACACAGCAGCTGGAGACCATCCACGTGGCTGCTCCTCCTGCTCTGCTTCCTCCTTCCTGCTCATCCTCCATTTCTCAGGGTGACATCTCTTCCCCAGGGAAATNGGTCGCTGTTCACTCTGTCTTGGTTGGAAACACACAGCAGCTGGAGACCATCCACGTGGCTGCTCCTCCTGCTCTGCTTCCTCCTTCCTGCTCATCCTCCATTTCTCAGGGTGACATCTCTTCCCCAGGGAAATCTTTCCTGGACCCAATCTATGTCAAGTTCTGTTATTTGATCATAGAACTCTGTTTTCTGAGAGTATCCTTCTGAGTTCATAATTATTTTATTTGTCTTTCTCTTCTACTAGACTTCGAGGTAAACAAGAGCCAGGGGAGTCTCTTTTATCTGCAGAGCTTAGAATAATGTCTTCCACATTATAGACACTTAATATTTGTTCAATGCATGGATGTGTGAACGTGAAAGGCACAGTCTTTTATACTCAAAAATTACTCACATAAAATTTTTTTTGTTTTTATCTTTGTTTTCTTCATCATGCAGATTCTGTTAGCTTGTTGAAAATCCGGGATACAATTCTTTCATATGACAGATTAGTAGAACTTAAAAAAAGCCACTGTGAACTGCTTAGAGGAAAGATTAAAAAAATGGAAAGTAAGGTTCGTGGGCTGCAGAAAGAGCTGTCAGAAACAAAACAAGTGAAATCACAGTTAGACCATCAGAAAGTGGAGTGGGAACGAGAGCTCAGCAGCTTGAGGTACTGTACATCTCGCTTTTAAAGAAATATGTGAACTATTGTTTCCTTTAATACTGCAGAGACGTAGACATGTTATAAGGACTAACTTATCCTCTAGGATTTTACAGAGGAGAAAGTGTTACTAGTATTGTGGAGTGTGAAATTCTTGAAANCTTTTAAAGAAATATGTGAACTATTGTTTCCTTTAATACTGCAGAGACGTAGACATGTTATAAGGACTAACTTATCCTCTAGGATTTTACAGAGGAGAAAGTGTTACTAGTATTGTGGAGTGTGAAATTCTTGAAAATAATATGGCAGGTTCTTAACAGTGAATGCTTCTAATAACTTAATGTATGTTTTTCCAAATCATCATTTTCATGACTGTACAGGAGTCCACCATAATGGAAACCCCATTAAGTATTTACAAAATTGACATTCAGTTGTTTTTCACTTTTCTGTACTATATTCAACACTACAAGAAGTGTTTTTTCTATAAATGCATTTCTACCTTTCTAATTATTTTGAATACATTTTCTTTAATAATATTGTATTATTTGGTCAAAGTATAGGGACTTAAAAAAAGGTCTTTGATCTATATTTCTAAACTATTCTTAAAGAAGTTTGTATTACTTTACATTCCCATGCACAGATGTATACAGTAGTCATTTTTCTCAAGACAGGAAAAAAAAAATGTATGCAGTTTAATTCTTAACCCTCTGCATGAAAACTGTGAGAATTATTAAGTGTTTTTCATTATATTTTCCCCCATTTTACTATTTTAAACATTACATAGAGGGAATGGTTTTCAAGTCTAGGCCCCAACCAGTAATGCTGAAGAAGCAGAAGTTGAATGGTTTTATGAAGATCTACAAGACCTTTTAGAACTAACACCCCAAAAGATGTCCTTTTCATTATAGGGGACCAAAATGCTAAAGTAGGAAGTTAAGAAACACCTGGAGTAACAGGCAAATTTGGCCTTGGAATGAGGAATGAAGCAGGGCAAAGATGAATAGAGTTTTGCCAAGAAAATGCACTGGTCATTGCAAACACCCTCTTCCAACAACACAAGAGAAGACTCTACACGTGGACATCACCAGATGGTGAACACTGAAATCAGATTGATTATATTCTATGCAGCCAAAGATGGAGAAGCTCTATACAGTCAACAAAAGACCAGGAGCTGACTGTGGCTCAGATCATGAACTCCTTATTACCAAACTCAGACTCAAACTGAAGAAAGTAGGGAAAACCGCTAGACCATTCAGGTATGACCTAAATCAAATCCCTTATGATTATACAGTGGAAGTGAGAAATAGATTTAAGGGCCTAGATCTGATAGATAGAATGCCTGATGAACNCAGACAGAAATGTTGATATGAACCCAACCAATTTATATGACTACATCTGAGCTTTTTAATTGCCACTTTGATAGAACATAACAGATAGTTCCACTCCACAATCTTGCTTTGTTAGCTCTAATCAGTCATCATTTTGATTTGGTAATATACATAATGTCGCTGGTTTCAATTTCATTCCTCTTTCAATTTACATTTGAAGATTAAACATGTGTGAATTCACAAATCTCTTCCATTTACAAAGAGAATGAGTTTTTGGAATGATTAGGCATAAGATTAAAATCTTAACTCTCAAACTTAACTGGTTTCTTAATTAAGAAAAAATATTAACTTCAAAATAAATTAATGTTGATTCAGAATTCTTTGATTTCTGAAAAACATTTTTCTTTCCCTGCAATACTTGCTATTAATCGACTAAAATTTCAACACAAATTTGTTGTACAACCTAGGCAACTTGGTTTTGCCTGCCTAGAATCCTTTCCCTCATCTTCTCGGACAAAGCCCACGTCCTCCTTTAGAAACTACTCTTCCACACTCAGTCTAGGTGACTGAGGTCAGTGAACCCCGCTGCCAAAGAGAGTATATAAGAGAGTTGCCCAGTCAGAGCATTGTATCTTCCAAGGATAGGCGGAGCCAAGAGATGGAGAAAGAACCTTAATTATGTGAGCCTGGATCCAGCTGGGCCAGATTTCGGTCCAACTGGTAGCCCCTGATCAAGTCAGCTTGATTTAGGTTTCCTATTACTTACAATAGACAAAGTCTTCACTATAACAAATAGCCTCAGATTGTATTTGGCAACAGCTCAAGAATCTCATGGACAGAGGAGCTTGGTAGGCTGCAGTCCATGGTGTCGCGAAGAGTCAGACCGACTGAGCAACTTCACTTTCACTTTTCACTTTCACGCATTGGAGAAGGAAATGGCAACCCATTCCAGTGTTCTTGCCTGGAGAATCCCAGGGACGGCGGAGCCTGGTGGGCTGCCGTCTATGGGGTCGCACAGAGTTGGACACGACTGAAGCGACTTGCAGCAGCAGCAGCAGCAGCAGCAGCAAGAAAGATTGCCTAGGTTTCCCATGTAACGCAGTGGTAAAGAATCCGCCAGAAAGTGCAGGAGACACAGGTTCAATCCCTAACTTGGAAGGATATACTGAAGTAGTAAATGGCAACTTGCTCCAGTACTCTTGACTAGAAAATTCCATGGACAGAGGACACTGGTGGGATAAAGTCCATGAAGTCACAAAGAATTAGACTCAAATGAGCAACTGAGTGCACGCGCGTGTGTGCGCACACACACACACAGACACACACGAGAAAAATGTCCCTTTAGTTTACCTCTGTTTTGCCAATAAGTAAATTTTGAGGCTAGATATAAGTCGCTTATAGAAGTAATTTCAAAGGTGACATAAAAAAGCACATTCAAGGATTTGTTGTTTCTGCTTCTGGAATGGAGAAGGCAGTGGTACCCTACTCCAGTACTTGTGCCTGGAAAATCCCATGGATAGAGGAGCCTGGTAGGCTGCAGTCCATGGGGTCACTAAGAGTCGGACACGACTGAGTGACTTCATTTTCACGCATTGGAGAAGGAAATGGCAACCCACTCCAGTGTTCTTGCCTGGAGAGTCCCAGGGACGGGGGAGCCTGTGGGCTGCCATCGCACAGAATCGTACACAACTGAAGCAATTTAGCAGCAGCAGCAGGGAAGGGGGAGCTGTTTCTTCTCCTGTGTCTCTTTTCATCAAAAATGAAATCAGATCTCATGGCTGGAATTGTCTCATAAGTCATGCCTAAACCAATTTCTCACAAAGGAAATGGAGATATACTATTGACTTACTCCACTCTCTTGAATTTGAAGATGGGACAAGCTACCTAAAAGGATGGCCATGTGAATGCAAAGGAATATCTGAGGATGGCAACTGGGAAGTAAGCAGAGTTGCACCCTGCATCAGCATCATGAATGTACATCCTTGACAACAGCACAGAACCAGCCCTAGAAGGAACCTGAAAGTGAAATCGCTCAGTCGTGTCGGACTTTTTGTGACACCATAGACTGTAGCCTACCAGGCTCCTCTGTTCGTGGGATTTTCCAGGCAATAGTACTGGAGTGGATTGCCATTTCCTTCTCCAGGGCATCTTCCCAACCCAGGTTCAAACCCAGGTTTCCCACATTCTAGACAGATGTTTTATCATCTGAGCCGCTGGGGAAGTCCTATCTTAGTTTAATGCTCTGCTGTTATGAAATTCTTAATGTATTTTGAACATAGGGCTCTGAAAATTGTGTAGCATCTGTGGCAAATAACTATGCTAGTGGCTCTGAAAATTATGAGTGTCTTCTTCATATTTTTCTTTTCTTTCTCTCCTTGAGGGAATGTGAAATAAAACTTTTCTGTGGAGAGGTGAAACAAAAAGAAAGATGGGAGTCAGCAGCTACGAATGTAAGGAGAAAGCTCTCAGTAGAGATGTGAGCCATCCGAAAGAGTAAAGAAGGGACAAGGCCTTCCTTGGTGGCTCAGTGGTAAAGAATCTGCCTGCCAATGCAGGAGACTCGGGTTCAATCCCTGACCCAGGAAGGTCTCACATGCCTCAGAGAAACTAAGCCCGTGTGCCACACTGCTGAGCCTGTGCTCTAGGATCCAGGAGCCGCAACTACTGAGCCCGCATGCCTCTGAAGCCTGTGCACCTAGAGCTGGTGCTCCATAAGAGAAGCCACCACAATGAGAAGTTTGTGCACTGGGCAACTAGAGAGTAGCTCTGGCTCGCTGTAACTAGAGAAAAGACCATGCAGCAATCAAGACCCAGCACAGCCAAAAATAAATAAGTGAAAAATTTATATATATGACAGAAGATGAAAAGTAGAAAACAAGGGAAAGACAAGAAAGAAATACTCTCTGGGGATGTACCAGAAAAGGTCAACACAGCTCGTTCTCAGGGGCTTATTACCAAGAAAAGGTGTCTTCTGCAGGATTTGGTCAAGGCAAGTGCTGTGATTAACTTTATAGCTTTTTAATGATCCTTATATTTGTTTACAGTTATTTTTGTTTATTTTAAATCACCCTGTTAATGCTTGCTTTCTTTTTCATGCTGTTCCCTTTTTTTTTTTTTCCTTACCGTCTCTCATATCTTTTGTTAGAGGGCTGCTTCCCTCACATCAGTTATAGTCACCTCTTTTCAAGAACAGTTTCTGCTGTTAGTTAAAGGGGCCTACCTCACCTACATGTGCAAAGGCCTGGTGAGAATGTGGGACTTGAGCAGAACCCTAATAAAATCCTAAGACCTAATAAAAGACCTAACACAGGAATGCAGCACATGAATCCATGCAGCTGTTTGTGTGGTTGACCCCCACTCTCAGCCCCACTTTTGGAAGCGGGCCATGGTGTAAGACTGGGCTATATGTAAAGTCCAGTCCCCTGGACTCAGAGGTTATTTCAGAAATGGACACTTTATTTCGCCATTGCATTAAACGAAATGTAGCTCCAGGATATCTGCTGGAACAATCAGGAAAGAGGTGTCCACTATTTGCTGGAGCTCATGGGCTGACAGGATGTAAGTTTACAACTGCTGGTGACCACTTTTTCAAACGACTTGGTTAGAAACTGGGAGTGAAGTTATTAGCATAGAGATACACAGCACTAAGAAATGGAAGGAGGCAGATTTCTAACGACAGTATTTGAGCATTTCGGTTCAGATGAACTCTCACCAAGACTCTCAGTTAGGAGAACCAACAAATACTCTTTTTGGTTTACATTAGTTTGGCTTAATCCAGTCCTTTTTAATCTAAAGAGATCTGACTGATATATATTGCTATGTATGTACTTGGCTAATGTAACTTGTGAGTATTTTCAGCCATTTTTAAGGAACAGATGTGTTTTGAAGGACATTTCATTTGCTATCTTTCCAACTGTTTGATATCTACTTAGAAAAATAAGTGACAGTAAGTGTGACCTGCCTTTGCATACCTACCCTCTGACTGGCCAGGTCCAATCAGGCCCAGTGGATTCAGCTAATCAGCACTGAGCAGGATTTGAGTTTCACTTTTTTAGCACTCTGACAGAGCAACAAGGCCTTCCACTTGTCAAATCCAGTGAAACCCTTTCAGAATTTAATCATACTAGATTTCTCTGGACCTTCTGATATTGTTAACAATCCTTCCTTCTTAAAACATTTTTCTCCTTTGGCACTTTCCCCCCTTAGGCCTCTAAGACACACCTTTTTTGCAACCTCAGCAATTTTTTCCTTTTCATACTCCTCTTCTCGTTTCACTGATCTTCAGGAGTCATCTTATCCATTTCCATGGCTTTGACCTACAACCTACATGCCAATGATGTTCAAACCTTTATCTCTGTCCTGAATTCTAGTCCTTTGTATCCAATGCCTATACTGAAAAACTCTTATCTAGGTATTCATGGATAGCTCCAGGATGTCAAAGACAGAACTCATCCCCTTTACTCCTTAATTTCATTCCACTTCCTACGTAGCCAAGCTACCCTTCATCCTGCATTCCCTGTTTTAGTAAAGGCACCACAATTTATCATGAGTCCAAAACAGGAAACTGAGTCTCACTAAAATCTATGTTCGATCAACTCAACCCCCAAATAACTCTCCATCTCTTCTCCCACACTTGTTGTTTCTGTTTAGTCACTAAGTTGTGTCTGATTCTCTGCAACCCCATGGGCTGCAGTCCACCAGGCTCCTCTGTCCATGGGATTTCCCAGGCAAGAATACTAGAGAGGTTTAACATTTTCTCCTCCAGGGGATCTTCCTGACCCAGGGATTGAACTTGTGTCCCCTGTATTAGCACACTGATTCCTTACCACTGCGCCACCTGGGAACACATTAGGCTCTCACTTTTCTTACCGTAAGTACTATAATTACTCTGCAGTGGGATTCTATGTCTCTAGTCACTTGTCCTTCTAATTCTTCACCTGCTGGCTCTCAGTGTTACCTTAATAAAACAAAAATTTTATCACATTATTTCTTCCTGCAGGCCATTTGATGATACTTTATCACCCACAAGAAAAAAAAATTTAATAGGAAAGTTCAGCATCATCTTTCTGCCATTTCTTCGTAATAATCTCACTTAGACACAGTTAGTCATAGAGATTATTTTTCTCTAGTTCTCTCCCTTTACTCAAGACTTTAAGACTACATACCCTAAAAGAAATTAATTTGTGTTTGATATCCCAATATTGCCACTTCATTCCCTTCTGTAGATTACTGCATGCTTCCCTTTGTACATCACTATATGTTGTGGCATGAGGGATAAAAAGATACCCCACATACCTCTAGTATGACCCTGTATTACAACAGTGCTGGTCAGGCAATGGTTAGCATGTAACTTATTTCATACAAGTAATGAAATATAACTATCCAGAATTTGGCCCTTCCTACCTATAGAACTTCATCTTGTTTTATTCCTTCCCTTCTCTATGCTTTTCAAAAAAAAAATTCACCTGTTTGCTTGTTTTTTAAAGATTTATTTATTTATTGTTGGCTTTGGTGGGTCTTCCTTGCTGCTCACAGACTTTCATTGTGACGGGGGGAGGGAGTGGGGCAGGCTACTCTTCCTTGCAGTGCACAGGTTTCTGATTGCAGTGGCTTCTCTTGTTGCAGAACATACGTGGTAGGCACACGGGCTTCAGTAGTTGCAGCTCCTGGGACTCAGGGATTGTGATTCATGGCCTCCAGAGCACTGGCTCAGTAAGTTGTGGCACTCAGAGCTTAGTTCCTCTGTGGCATGTGGGAATTTTCCAGACCAGGGATCAAATCCATGACCTCTGTGTTAGCAGGCATATTCTCAATCACTAGACCACTAGGGAAGCCTCCACCTGTTTTTTTTTTTTTTTATGTAAAGACCCTTTAGTATAATTGATTGTGATTTAATTTACAAAAATCTAATACATTCATAACTTTGGGGGGAATATTTGCATAAAGTTGAATATACTACACAAATGTGTATTATTTTTTAGATATTTCTTTGCAGAGGACTATATGTTCTGCAAGCAGAAAGAACATAAAAGTTGTGTGTTTAAAATAAGCCTACTATCAGTCAGTTCAGTTGCTCAGTTGTGTCCGACTCTGCGACCCCATGAACTGCAGCACGCCAGGCTTCCCTGTCCATCATCAACTTCTCAAACTCATGTCCATCGAGTTGGTGATGCCATCCAACCATATGATCCTCTGCTATCCCCTTCTCCTCCTCCCTTCAATCTTTCCGAGCGTCAGGGTATTTCCCGATGAGTCAGTTTTTAGCATCAGGTGGCCAAAATATTGGAGTTTCAGCTTCAGCATCAGTCCTTCCAATGAATATTCAGGAATGATTTCCTTTAGGATGGACTAGTTAGATCTCCTTGCAGTCCAAAGGACTCTCAAGAGCCTTCTCCAACACCACAGTTCAAAAGCATCAATTCTTTGGCACTCAGCTTTCTTTATAGTCCAACTCTCACATCCATACATGACTACTGGAAAAACCATAGCTTTGAATAGATGGACCTTTGTTGTCAAAGTAATGTCTCTGCTTTTTAATATGCTGTCTAGGTTGGTCATAACTTTTCTTCCAAGGAGCAAGTGTCTTTTAATTTCACGGCTGCAGTCACTATCTGCAACGGTTTTGGAGCCCCCCAAAATAAAGTCTATCACCATTTCCGTTGTTTCCCCATCTATTTGCCATGAAGTGATGGGACTGATTGCCATGATCTTAGTTTTCTGAATGTTGAGNTTCACGGCTGCAGTCACTATCTGCAACGGTTTTGGAGCCCCCCAAAATAAAGTCTATCACCATTTCCGTTGTTTCCCCATCTATTTGCCATGAAGTGATGGGACTGATTGCCATGATCTTAGTTTTCTGAATGTTGAGTTATAAGCCAACTTTTCACTCTCCTCTTTCACTTTCATCAAGAGGCTCTTTAGATAGCCCACTATACTAACTACAAAAAAAAAAAAAGAATTAGAGCCAATAAAGTTGCCCAGTGGAAAGCAACTAAAGAGAGCTTGAGAAGGACTCCATGAAGAATGGGATTTCCTGGGTTCTCTTTGCAGAGGAAATCTTTGCCTTTTCTCCCCATGGATAGTGGAACAGAGACATCTGTGTCCAAGTCAGAGAGTGAGGAGCATTTCTTAAGACAAGCCCAATATCACATCTAACATGATCCACAACCTTTTGAGACTCTGAATGAGAAGACAGAGATGATAGGGAAGTTTTCACCCATTGAACTATAATCCAAGTGGCGTCTCCACCCACAGAGAGGTACTCACACAATCAGACATATTTACAGTTCATTCCATTCCATTCACTGGCACAAAATAGCATGCATAATGCAGTGGTTTTTTAACAAAAGTTTCTCATGTAAGAAATTAATGCTGAATACTTCTCAATTCCTTTGAATGGAGTAATGGCTCCATGGAATAAGAAATCACTAGAATTGTAATAAATGGTGAAAGACTGATATATTCTATAAACGAGAACACATGTAAGATTTAAAGGTTACTTGAACTAAGGGATTGTGGTTTTTAAAATTTGAAGAGGAGCATTGTTTGTCCAAACACATAAGTAATGTACTGATATATCCATGTAATTTTGGCAATTTAATTGTAAAATCTAGTCTAATTGTTCTTTTACTCTTCTTGGACTAAGGTGGGCTTTTAATTTTCTATTTTTTGAAAAGAATGTACTATAGAATAGACTTTATTTTTTGACATAAAATGGCCTGTTTTTCATTTGTGAGTTATCAGGATTGAATCAAAACTACTGTTTTGGTGAAAAACTTGAATATATTCATTAATTCATTTTAAATGATACGGCTTAATTTATAGTGCTAAATAGTAAAATATGGAGCTTATATTTTATTGAAAGAAAAAATAACAAAGTAAAAAAGAAACAAGGCAGTCTTTGAGAGTGTTAAGTGTCCTAAAGGAAATAAATAAGATGATATAAAAATACACATTAATAATAGAAGCCACCTTGCGCTAGAGGCCAGGGGCGGAGACCCTGAGGAGCCATCCCGAGCCCTCAGGCCAGGGCCGGCAGCTGGGAGGAGCCACCCACGCCCAAAGCCAGGGCCGTCGGCTGGGAGGAGCAACCCGAGGAGCAATGGCTGCACAGGCACAGTTGGGCCTAGAGGAGCTATCCCACATTGAAGGTCAGGAACAGCAGCAGTAAGGAGATACCCCTCATCCAAGGTAAGGAGCAGCAGTTGTGATTTGCTGGAGCAGCCCTAAANGACCGAGGATGTGATGGCTGGATGGCATCATGGACTCAACGGACGCGAGTCTGAGTGAACTCTGAGAGATGGTGATGAACAGGGAGGCCTGGCGTGCTGCAATTCATGGGGTCTCAGAGAGTCGGACACGACTGAGCTACTGAACTGAACTGAATATTTATCGAATACTTATTATGTGCCTGAATACTACAGTCTTCACATGTAATCCTGTAATATAGGTACTATTATTATCCCTATTTTACAGATGGGGAAACTGAAGTTCATGTAGCTTAAATGATTTATCCAAAGGCATACAGATACCAAGTAATAGAGTGAGGATTTGAAGTGAAGCAGATTCCTGTGTAATGATGGGCTATGATATTTGAATCAACTGTCCTGCTGAAAATAACCAAAATACCTCAAAGAACCTCATCTTAAAATCATCAAAGAGATAGACAGTTTTTAAAGAGACCACAATTGAAGGAAAATGAGAGCTCTGGAAGGTAATTGGATACAAAAGGGAAGTGGACATTGAAACTGTTTTTGACTTGAAGGCATTTCCCCATCTGGGTAAATCAGAAGCTTTGTTTTGATGGCCTTGTTGGACAAGGGAGATGACTCAGTGGAGAATCTAGTAGAAGACCCTCCTTTCAATAAACTGAGAACCTTTCTCCAAAGGGTTGCACATTCAGGACAGGCATGAATCAGAAGGGAAACAGCCCAGAAGAAAACTTAAAGCCTCTGATTTCATTGTTATCTCAAGACTTATACTCACAGCTTAGGATGGTACTGTCCCCCAGAAGCCTAGCAAAAACAGAAAAAAAAAATGCTCTCTGGAGTTAAGTACCTTCATCTATTTCCACAAATAATTTTCAAATATAATATTCTATACACTGAGAAAACCAGGAATATAAGGAAACTAGATTTGCCACCCCAAAAGACTTCAGTGGCAGATAGTAAAAGAACTGTGCTGACTTGTTGAAACAAATAAAAGATAAACTTGAAGACATTAGAAAACAGAAAATTATAAAGTGGTTGCTTTGTAAAGGAGGAATTTAAGAAAGATAATGATTGTTGCTGTTTTAGTCGCTAACTCATGTCCTACTCTTTGCGACCCCAGGGACTGTGGTCCACTAGGTTCCACTGTCCATGGGATTTCCCAGGTAAGAATACTGGAGTGGTTTGCCATTTCCTTCTCCAGGGGATCATCCTGACCCAGGGATTTAACCCACACCTCCTGCACTGGCAGGCAGATTCTTTATCACTTAACCACCAGGGAAGCACATGGATAAATGATAGAGACAACAATTACAATAGCTGGAGCTTGTGTACACCTGTGGTGGATTCATGTCGATGTATGGCAAAGCCAATAGAATATTGTAAAGTCAAATTAAAAAAAAAATATATATATATATAAAGCTATTGTAATAGTTTGCACAAGGAAAATTACTAAGAACTATAATAGGAGAAAGCAATGGCAACCCACTCCAGTACTCTTGGCTGGAGAATCCCATGGACGAAGGAGCCTGGTAGGCCACAGTCCATAGGGTTGCGAAGAGTCAGACACGACTGAGCGACTTCACTTTCACTTTTCACTTTCATTCATTGGAGAAGGAAATGGCAACCCACTCCAGTGTTCTTGCCTGGAGAACCCCAGGGACAGGGGAGCCTGGTGAGCTGCCGTCTATGGGGTTGCAGAGAGTTGGACACGACTGACGTGACTTAGCAGAATGAATAAATACGTTATCAATCATAAAAATTATTAACCACACCTTAACACTATATTCAAAGTGTAGATAAAGTTATAAAAATGTCTAATAATCTGTGGATAGTGTGCAATTAGGATCAAAGGAAACTATATTAGGTAATAAATTAGTACCAAAGAAGACCTCAACTTCTTGGTGCGAACAAATAAACTGAAATTAAGCAGGCTAAACATAACATAGTAATGACAGGACTTAGTACAGCTCCTATAAGATAAAAACAAAGATTTTCTTGGACAGTGAGTCCAACATGAATGAACAATTTCAACAATGGGCTCATCAGTTACTCTAAATGATGGTGCCCCATTCCTTTGTACTACATAAATCAAACCTTAATGTTAAGGTCATTTATGGGCACCTTGCTAAGACAAAGGGGACAAAGATAATGAAAGAGGGCAAAAAAACCACATCATATTAGGAATTTTGGAAGAACTGGGAATAATTTAAAGTTTATCATGTTTGCAAAAAATGGATATAACACCGAGGTAAGATTCAGGATCTGTGAATAAAATATTAAACTTATTAAAGTGAACAGTTTCCTAAAAGTTATAACTTCCTCAAGGTGGAATGAACTACTTTTTATAGTAGTAACTTTTATGTCACCTGTGCTACTTAAACATAAGTTAGACGTGCACTAGGTGGAGAGTCACATTAGAATGAAAGGTTGGACTGTTTGCATATACACACTACTATATATAGAAGAGAGAACTAATAAGAACCTACTGTATAGCACAGGGAACTCTCCTCAGTGCTCTGTAATGAGCTACATAGGAATAGAATCTAAAAAAAGTGGATACATGTACACATAGAACTGACTCAACTTGCTATACAGCAGAAACCAACACAACACTGTAAATCAACTATACTCCAGTTACAATTAATTTTTAAAAAACGTTGGACTGTGTGATTTTTAAAAAAGTTTTTCCCAAACTGAGAATTTATCATTTGATGTGTATTAGTTATCCAGTGTTCTTGCCTGGAGAATACCAGGGACGAGGAGCCTGGTGGGCTGCCGTCTATGGGGTTGCACAGAGTCGGACACGACTGAAGCAACTTAGCAGTAGCAGCAGTTATCCATTACTGACTAACAAATTACTACAAGTTTAGTATCTTAAAACAATACACATTATTTGTTTCTGTAAGTCAGGAATCTAGGGATGGTTCAGCTGAGTTCTCTGCTTCCCAGTCTCTCCGAAGGCTGCAATTAAGCTCTGGCCAGGGCCGAGGTCTCATGTGAAGATTTGACTGGGGAAGGATCTGGTTGTTTCAGTTCTTCAAAGGGTATTGTACTGAGGGCCATAGGTCACCCTCATTTTCTTAGCATGTGGGTCTCTCCAATATGGGAACTTGTGTTATCAGTATGTAAGCAGTCTGTTAACAAGATAGGAATGACTACTTTGTGTAACCTAGCCATGGATATGACATTCCAGAATTTTGCCCTATTCTCTTGGTTAGAAACAAGTCACAGGTCCTTCTCCACTCAAGATGAAGGGATTACAAGAAGGCATGATTCCCAGAAAGTGGGACTCTCTGGAGGCAAGGTCAGAAACTACCGTTGTCACACTATGAATCAATAAAAGAGGGGTGTTTAGAGTTTTGAGGAGATAGGGGAAATTTGAGGGAATCAGAGAGTTGGTTATCTAGTAAAAAGTAAAAGGGATTGAGAAAGGGAAGTAAAAATTCAGCCAGAATTTAGCCATCTATGATACAATGTTCTTTAGGACAAAGTCTTTTATGTTAGAAACTTTGCTCTGGCAGAAGAGTTATAATTAATACCAAAATCTAACAAATGTATCACAAGAAAAAGAAAACTACACTTCATTTATAAACATGTGAAGTCTTAATAGATCATGGCATCTGGTCCCATCACTTCATGGGAAATAGACGGATAAACAGTAGAAACAGTGTCAGACTTTATTTTTGGGGGGCTCAAAAATCACTGCAGATGGTGATTGCAGCCATGAAATTAAAAGATGCTTACTCCTTGGGAGGAAAGTTATGACCAACCTAGATAGCATATTGAAAAGCAGAGACATTACTTTGACAACAAAGGTCCATCTAGTCAAGGCTATGATTTTTCCAGTGGTCATGTATGGATGTGAGAGTTGAACTGTGAAGAGGGCTGAGCGCCGAAGAATTGATGTTTTTGAACTGTAGTGTTGGAGAAGACTATTGAGAGTCCCTTGGACTACAAGGAGATCCAACCAGTCCATTCGGAAGGAGATCATCCTGGGTGTTCATTGGAAGGACTGATGCTAAAGCTGAAACTCCAATACTTTGGCCACCTCATGCTAAGGGTTGACTCATTGGAAAAGACCCTGATGCTGAGAGGGATTGGGGGCAGGAGGAGAATGGAATGACAGAGGATGAGATAGCTGGATGGCATCATTGACTCGATGAGTTTGAGTGAGCTCTGGGAGCTGGTGATAGACAGGGAGGCCTGGCGTGCTGCGATTCATTGGGTCACAAAGAGTCAGACATAACTGAGCGACTGAATTGAACTGAACTGAAGTCTTAATACTAGCAAAGAGATTAATCAGTATAACAACAACAAAAAACTATAACTTAATCAAGTACAGTTCTTTCCAGGCAGGAACAGAAGCTTCAATATTAGAAAATTTATTAAGATAATCAATCCTATGTTTCAAAGAAGAAAAACTCCAATCCATGATCATCTTCATATATGCAAAAAGGGGGGGATATCATTTAGTAACATGGAATATTTAATCCTGAATAAAAAGTCTTGATAAAATCAGAAATAAAAATATGCTTCTTAAATAAATAATTTAACGTGTTAGAAGAAAACTTGCTAGTATGGTAGACTGGTCACCTGACAATCCCCATTAACAGCCTTCCTGTATTCACACCTTTTGAAAGTAACTTTGCCCCTCCTCCCATCAAGAGGTAAAGTCTGCTTCCCACATCTTGAATTTAATTTGGTCTTGTTATTCGCTTAGGCTAACAGAATATGGCAGAAGTGAACCTGTGTCAGTGTTGAGCCTGGTCCCCAAGAAACCTTGCTTCTTTCTACCTTCTCTCTTGGACCTCTGATTCCATCTTGAGCACTAACTGGCTAGCCTTCTGCAGAATGAGAAATCACATAGGGGAGAGTCAAGAGGTGCAAGTCAAGCCTTGGAAGCAGAGTTACCTCACCATCAAATGGTTGCATGCAGACACATAAGGTAGCCCAGGTGACACCAGCCTAAATTACCAATTTGTCTTGCAGTATCATGAACTAAATAAGTGGTTGTTTGAAATCATTGTTCTGAGGTTGTTTGTTTGACAATAGCAGCTGATACAGCTAGCAAGTCCATGAAAATCCTGAAATGATTTTCTTGGTTTTGGAAATGTTAACATCTGGCTACTTCATTGCTTCATTCAAAAGAATGGAAGGAGGAAAGTAAGGAGGAAAGGATGGAGAGGGAAGAAAGGGGTTCAAGTTACATCCAAGTCACTTAATGTTAAGTTTCTGAATGGTGACAAAGGGAAACATAATGAAGTGATGAATCTATAAGAATAAGAGCTTTTATGATTGATTTTTCGATCAGACTAGGATAGTGATACTTGGCTCATTGTCTCAAGATAAAATCATTTCTAAGAATGCCTTGATACATTTAAAGAATTGCCTTGGATGAGAATTTTAGCTGGGTTATGTCTTTTTCCCTTACAGCTTGAAATGCAGATTCATGATAATTACTCAGACTTCTTATTCATTTTTTTGTTTTTGCCAAGATGATTACTGTAAGCTACAACACTTTAAATCACAGTGGAGACACAGAATTTCCAAAGGCAGGATATTACCTTCATGTTTTGGTTCAAAATCCATCTGCTTTTCAACATGTTCTTTTGGCATTTGGGCACTTTCCTCCTTGTTGTGCAATTAAAATAGAATCCTTATATTTCCATTTTCTTTTGGAAAATATTCAGCAATTGATAGAACTGGAAGGATTGTTTGGGGGATACTATCTCCTTGCTACTTAATGCTTTTCATTTTTATTGCTGTTGTTGTTGTGCAGTTTCTAAGTTGTGTCTGACTCTTTTGTGACCCCATGGACTGTAGCCCGCCAGGCTCCTCTGCCCATGGGATTCTCCAGGAAAGAATACTGGAGTGAGTGGCCGTTCTCTCCTCCAGGGGATCTTCCTTACCCAGGGATTGAACTCATATCTTCCTGCATCGGGTTCCTGCATATGGGTTCTTTACCACTGAGCCACCAGGGAAGCCCTTTCATGTTTATTATAT
This sequence comes from Neotragus pygmaeus, assembly GCA_006410875.1. NCBI lineage: Eukaryota > Metazoa > Chordata > Mammalia > Artiodactyla > Bovidae > Neotragus > Neotragus pygmaeus. The sequence goes on along the minus strand of SJYV01056319.1, from coordinate 668,609 downwards.
GTTACTAATAGCTCTGCATTAAACATTACTACTTTTCCTTTTCTGATGCTCTGCAGGATTGACTACAAAGTAAAATATAACTCAGATATTCAAGATTATCTCTTGAGGATAGCTAGTCATTCAATTATATGCCATGAAAATTAGATCTCTAGATTACACAAAGCAAGGTAAATCTGAGAGACTAAGTAGTTTATTAAACATCCAAAGTCGTGATCAAGTAAACATTGTGAGCTCTAGACTCTTCTTGAGGAAGAAGCAATGGGCCTTGGGGATTTTTCATAAGTCCCCATGATGCCCTTGAATCTCACATTATTAAAGGATATGGGTAGCTTAAGTCTGTTTAGAATCTCTAGAACTGAGATTCCCCTCTAAACTTAATCCCAACTCTTAAGTCAAATCTTATGAGTGAACCAAACAGTTTTCAGGAGTAAATACCCTTCTCTCTTTATTTTCTTCTCTGAAGGTCTACTATTTGACTGTAAGAGGGCTGTCCTGGCATAAAGGTTTAGAACTCCATCACTGCTCAGTATTCCTCCCATCTCAGGCCTTTCCTTTTGGCTGCAGTCTTTTCTGCTATTTATCTTATAGATATTCACCAAGCATCTGGTATGATCATGACACTAGGCCCTATGATAAAGAGGCTGCGGTCTTCCCTCAGGGAGAGAGATATCGAAGTCATTCTTTGAAAAACACTCCTTTAAAAGGTATTGTTACCTCCATCATCATCAAGAAAGCTTTTTGGCATCCTTCCCTTAAAAAATGCATTCACAATTCCTTCTCTTTGATAATAGACAATTACGCTTTATCATCAAGTTCCAAGCTCAGTTTTCCTGCTTTGAAAATGAATGCACTCTAGTCAAAAACTAGATTCTGAAAAACTATGAAAAATACATCCTTAATTGAGTGGCAATCAGCAGCTGAGCTCTGGCAGGTTTGGAGAGTGAGTTGGGAGGACAGTGAAGGTGCAAAGGGCTCTAAACACACTTTTCTTTCCATTACCATCACTGGAATGCACAATTGTGCTTGGTCAAAAGCAGTGCAACTGTTAACCAACCACATGAGACAGAAAAATCTGTTTTGGGCAAATTCTTTTCACATGTAGCACTTCATCACTGTTTTTTGTTTGTTTCATTTGTCACAAATAGCCATGGGGAAAATGTAACATGGTGTGAAAAACTCATCAACTTCTGGGGCCAGGTTTTGTGACAAGATCCAGTTCTTCTTAATGATGCAATACTCACAGCCAATCAAATATTGACTCCTGTCAAGCTTACCCCTATAAATCCTCCCATTTCTCTACAGTCCACAACCACCACCCTAATTCACTTCCTTTTCCTCTATTCTTTTGCTTTAGGTTCTAATTGGGTCTCCCCAGTTCCTGTCTTTCCCTTTCCTGTCCATTCTGATTTTAATCATCTTGAGACACACTACAGTATTATGTTTGATACTGACATGTTTAAAATTCTTTCCTTGTTCTCCATTACCTAGCAGGTTAAGATTCACACTTCTTTCACAACACTCCTCCTTCTTGACACCATTTCTCTTGCCCACTGTCCTCAGCCCTCCCCACCCTCACAGGTACTCTGGCAGAATCAAATTCATCTACTCACTCTGTCCTGCACCTACTCTTCTCTTCCTGATCTTCTGCTTTTGCACTTTCAGTTCCCTTTAACTGAAACATCTTCCTTATCACTTCTAGTGTAAATGCTCTCTCTCCTTCTCGGGTCAAATCTGATGCCACCTTATTCACAACATCTCCCTAATATCTCCATGTAAATGGGACCAATCTAACCCACGTCCCCAGCCTGAGTGGAAGAACTGCTTCTCATTTTAAGTTAAGTCACTCTGAGGCTCTATTTTGCAGAATATCCTTCCTATGGGAGAACTGCCCCTTCTTGGTGACTCCAGCACCCCTAGGTGTGCTTTCTCAGACCCCGTGGGCAATATCAACTACTCTCATCTCCAGGGGTGGTTGTTGTTCAGTCACTCAGTTGTGTCCAACTCTGTGCAACCCCATGGACTGCAGCACACAAGGCATCCCTGTCTTTCTGAGGAGTTCACTTTCAATGTCATATCTTTTTGCCTTTTCATACTGTTCATGGGGTTCTCAAGGCACAAATGCTGAAGTGGTTTGCTATTCTCTTCTTCAGTAGACCATCTTCAGGGGAGGGGGCCAGAAAAACAGAAAATGTATTTATAAGCCAAGAGGCCCTTTCCTTTCACTCTTTTTGCTCTCATTGTCAACTACACTGTTGGGAAAACACCAGAGAGAGGTGTTATACCTGTGCCACACTTCATGTCCATTATTTGAGAATCTGTCTTTTTGGACACATACTACCATCCTCTGAAGAAGTTCCCTTGGAGGCTTCCCTGGTGGTCCACTGGTTAAGACTCCATGCTTCCACTGCAGTGGGTGTGGGTGCCATCCTTGGTAAGAGAACTAAGATCCTGCATGCCTCACACGTGGTGTGGGCTGCCCCCTGCCCTCAAAAAGAGAAAGGAAGAAATTTCCTTGGGCCACCTAGGATTACATGACTGTTATTCCTCTGCTATTGTTTCCTCCACAGGAGGACAGAAGAAAAAGCCTCTCTACCTTCAGGAACAGACAGCTGCCTCTTTCTCTGACCACTCAGAACGTTGCTGTACTTTGATTACTTGACTCCTCAAGTCTACAGCATTGTAGCCCCAGAGCCTTTGCCCAAGGTAACATGGGCAGTGCCAGAATAGCTTGTTCCTGAGGGGTTTCCTTCTCAGCCCCACGTTCTAGCTAGAGCCTCCATCCCATGCGAGTCAGGCAGCCTCCTTTTGCTGCCTGACTTGCATCTCATTATCATGAACAAAGCTTCACATCACTCTCCATTCAGGTAAATGTGCCTTGCAGTAAGCATCCAAACCTTTAGGAGATATATTGGTTAAAATGCCCTTAGTTTTAAGTATCAAAAAACCCCAAAATGAACAAACAAGAAAAACCTCTACTGGATTAAACTATAATGAGATTTGCTGATTGACAGATCTGCAAACTTAAGAGGTGGGATAGGGTGAAGGATGACTTAATCCTGTAGATAGCCCTGTTTCCTAGTGATTCTTGGTACTATCTTTCTCTTCATACTGACTTCATCCTCAAGCCTGGTGATGGGTATCCTTAGAAATCTGAGTCTCACACCTACACACAACATCCAGAAAGAGTTTCTGGGTCACTTCTACAAACATTCCTGGAGAAGTGGGCAAAAAGTTTCCCAGGAGCCCCAGAAAACCACCCTTCAGGTCTTATTGGTCAAAATGGGGACTCTCATTCCTCAGCCAATCATGGACAAGGACCAACAAGATAACCAATCAGTCTCACCCCTCCATATGCATATTGGTTGCATGGGGCACAGGAACAAAAGTGGGTTCTGTTAGGAATGACAGTAAAGAATGCTGAGCAGGCATCCTCTAGAGAGAAATTTCATGCATGCCTCTTAATAGCTGCTTTCTTTCTGAACTGGTGATACAGAAAACATCTCATACACATTGATTAAAATCTTAGATACTGCAATATTACTTATTTCTTTAAAAAAAGCTTTTAGAATCTTACAAACATAATATTGAGAGAAAGAAGACAGACACAAAAGGATATGTACTGTATGATTCCATTAATATAAAGTTCAGGCAACATTCTTTTGTGTTAGAAACCAGAGGGGCAAAGACTGGAAAGGGGCATGAAGAGGAATTTGAGGGATAATGTTCTGTTTCTTGATTTCTGCTAGTTACACAGCATGACTTTAATTTGTGAAAATCCATCCAGCTGTGAATATATGATTTATGTGCTTTTTGAGATGCCTGTTTTATTTCAATTAAAAAGGTAAACATTTAAAAATGAAATTACAGCATGAAGTGCTGTGCAAGTATTACAGATATTAAGGCAAACAAAGCCTACTCCAGATTCAAGGGCTTCATAGCTGAGTGGAGGATTCATAAGTCCGTGTGTGTGTGTGTGTGTGTGTGTGTGTGTGTGTTAGTCACTCAGTCGTGTCTGCATCTTCATGACCCCATGGACTGTAGCCCACCAGGCTCCTCTGTCCATGGAATTCTTCAGGCAAGAATACTGGAATGAGTTGCCATTTCCTTCTTCCTTTCAGGAAAGATGCCTTTCCTTCCTTCCTTCCAGGGTCATAAGTCCATAGCCCATCATTATACAGTGTTAGCATAGTTTCTATGATATGAGGCATCAAATCCAAGGTTGGGAAAGGCTTTCCAAAAAGGATGATATGTCAGCTGAAACAAGCACAGTGTGCTTGTGGGTATGAATTTGCATGGTGAGGGAGGAAGAGTTGGTGTGAATGCAGAGATAACAGACCACCTGAGATTAAGTCAGCCTGACTGGATCTGGGCGTTTAAGGGAAGACCACACATAAAGGCTGGAGAGGCCAATGGAAGCCTTTCTGGTTATGTTAAGGAGGTGGACTTATCCTGAGGGCAAAAGAACATCATAGTAGGGAACTTCCCTGATCTGTCATCAGCCAAGAGCATACTCAGCACCCATCGTGAAAGGAACTCTACTTCTGTGACTAAGAGACTGGAAGTAACCTCCATGAAGAAGCTGACAGGCCTTAGAGCTGGGCTGAAAGGAATGAAAGGGAAGCTAAATGGCTTGCAAGTCAGATGATCTAAATTCTTACCCCAGTTTTCTTACAACCTTGATCTGTACCTTTAATCAAGGAGGAACAAGGAAGGGAAAGAGCACTTACTGACTAGATCCATTACTTAGGCTTAAAAACAGAACTTCTCCAGACAGAAAGATACATAAACAAGTTCATTTCTTGAGAGTAGAGGAGCACAGACAAAGGCATTGAGGCATTAGGTGTGGTCAGGCCAAGCAACCAGTGTGGTGAGGGAGGGATGCTGAATGAGTGAAAGGAGCAGGGTGGGAAATGCAAAGGTGACTCTGGGCCGAGTTCAGTCCTGGCACCATGGCAGACTCAATTCAGTTCAGTTCAGTCGCTCAATCATGTACGACTCTGTGACCCCATGAATCACAGCATGCCAGGCCTCCCTGTTTATCACCAGCTCCTGGAGTTTACTCAAACTCATGTCCATTGAGTCGATGATGCCATGCAACCATCTCACCCTCTGTTGTCCCTTTCTCCTCCTGCCCTCAGTCTTTCCCAGCATCAGGGTCTTTCCCAATAAGTCAGTTCTTCACATCAGGTGGCCAAAGTATTGGAGTTTCAGCTTCAACATCAGTCCTTCCAACGAACAGTCAGGATTGATCTCCTTTAGGATGGACTGGTTGGATCTCCTTGCAGTCCAAGGGACTCTCAAGAGTCTTCTCCAACACCACAGTTCAAAAGCATCAATTCTTTGGCACTCAGCTTTCTTTATAGTCCAACTCTCACATCCATACATGACTACTGGAAAAAACCATAGCCTTGACAAGATGGACCTCTGTTGACAAAGTAATGTCTCTGCTTTTGAATATGCTGTCTAGGTTGGTCATAACTTTTCTTCCAAGAAGTACATGTCTTTTAATTTCATGGCTGCAGTCACCATCTGGAGTGATTTTGGAGCCCCCCTAAATCAAAGCCTGCCACTGTTTCCATTGTTTCCCCATCTATTTGCCATGAAGTGATGGGGCTGGATGCCATGCTCTTAGTTATCTGAATGTTGAGATTTAAGCCAACTTTTTCAGTCTCTTCTTTCACTTTCATCAACAGGCTCTTTAGTTCTTCTTCACTTTCTGCCGTCAGGGTGGTGTCTTCTGCATATCTGAGGTTACTGATATTTCTCCCAGCAATCTTGATTCCAGCCTGTTCTTCCAACCCAGCGTTTCTCATGACGTACTCTGCATATAAGTTAAATAAGCATGGTGACAATATACAGCCTTGACATACTCCTTTTCCTATTTGGAACCAGTCTGTTGTTCTATGTCCAGTTCTAACTGTTGCTTCCCGGCCTGCATACAGGTTTCTCAAGAGGCAGGTCAGGTGGTCTGGTATTCCCATCTCTTTCAGAATTTTCCACAGTTTATTGTGATCCACACAGTCAAAGGCTTTGGTATAGTCAATAAAGCAGAAAAAGATGTTTTTCTAGAACTTTCTTGTTTTTTCAATGGCAATTTGATCTCTGGTTCCTCTGCCTTTTCTAAAACCAGCTTGGACATCTGGAATATCATGGTTCACATATTGCTGAAGTCTGGCTTGGAGAATTTTGAGCATTACTTTACTCACATGTGAGATGAGTGCAATTGTGCAGTAGTTTGAGCATCCTTTTGCATTGCCTTTCTTTGGGATTGGAATGAAAACTGACCTTTTCCAGTCCTGTGGCCACTGCTGTTTTCCAAATTTGCTGGCATATTGAGTGCAGCACTTTCACAGCATCATCTTTCAGGATTTGCAACAGCTCAACTGGAATTCCATCACCTCCACTAGCTTTGTTTGTAGTGATGCTTTCTAAGGCCCATTTGACTTCACATTCCAGGATGTCTGGCTCTAGGTGAGTGATCACACCATCGTGATTATCTTGGTCATGAAGATTTTTTTTGTTCAGTTCTTCTGTGTATTCTTGCCACCTCTTCTTAATATCTTCTGCTTCTGTTAGGTTCACATCATTTCTGTCCTTTATCGAGCCCATCTTTGCATGAAATGTTCCCTTGGTATCTCTAATTTTCTTGAAGAGATCTCTAGTCTTTCCCATTCTATTGTTTTCCTTTATTTCTGGAGGAAATATATTTCTAGAGAAGGGAATAACAAACCATGGCAGTCTAGATACTCTGACTGGCTCTCTGCTATCACATTGCCAATTTCTTAATACATTTTCAAAAGCATGCTTTTAAGAGAAATGCTCAACTCACAAGAAATCAAGACAAATAACTTAGGGCCTACTTATTCAAGTGACTGGGCGGGGGATGAAGGGAAGTGTAGGTTTCTAAGGGAGTTGGCTGGCTGAGTGACCTTCAGGAAGTTAGCAGGCCCCTTTAAATCACATTCTCTTCATGTGCAAAATGAGGATGTTGAGCAAGAAGATGAGGACCCCAGCTCTAGTGTTTCCCCTGGATGGAGGCAGGGTGCTCTTCCTCCCAAGCCCTTCAGTTCTCACTAATGTGTTTACTGCTCTGAGCTCTGTGAGGCAGAGTGGACCCTTGGAATGGTCATAGTCTCCCCTTTCTAGTTTTTTTGTCCTTTGGAAATTTAAAGTCTAATAAATTATTCAGAACTTCAAAATTTTCAGGTGAAATATAACATTAAGAATATTGAGCTTGGCCAAAAGCAGCAGAAAAAAAGCAACTCTCATTTGCTTTTTTAAGAATCCTAAATTTACTTTGTATAAAGTTAATAATGGAAACAGTAGGTTATGGGGGGAAGGGTAATAAATGGCTTACTCAAAAAAAATTCTATCTCTGTTCCATCAGTATGGAATTATACCTCAGTATAAGCAGAATTTCTAGCTTCAGGTATATAAAAATACTTAGTGAATATTATCTTAGGAAAATGATAATGCAATCACTTGAATGAGCAACTTGTGTGTTTTAACAGGCTTATAGTTGTGCAAGAGTGAGTGCAATGTTCAGAAGTCATCCTTTAGAAATGATTTCTATTTCAGAGAAACAATGTTCCAGTATTTGGGGGAAGTAGTTATGCAAAAAATTTTACACAAAATACATTACTTGAGAAAAAAAAGCATTCATTTGGTTATGGTTATGTAAATTCAAATAAATTATTTTTAGGTTTTTAAGGAGCTGTTGAAAAGTTATCTTTCAAGAAGGAGGCGACAGTTGTTTTTCTTTGGGCTACGATATTTGCTTTGTTCCCAGACAACAGGATTTTTAAACTTTTGTATTTGTTAAATCAGTGAGAAAAGACTCAGTCACTCTTCAGTGGTAGCTATGGAAATCTAACTTCAAACGTGTATGTAAATTATTGTAAGATAATAAGATGGAAAGAAGGAACGAGAAATCCATAATAAGGAGGAAAAAATAAATTTTCACTAGGTAAATATAACTCACAAGTGCTATTGGGAACTATTTATCCCTGCATTTTTCTCACTTACCAGGCATGAAGAAATATCATTAAGATCCTGCTATCATTTTTATTGTATCACTTTTAAAATTTATCCTATGCTTAAGTCCCCTCTAGGGGAAAATAAACACCCTCATGCAGGGTTTTGAGAGTCACTCTGGAAGGGATTCTGTGAAAAACAAAAACAAAAATATATATACATATATAAAATGTAACAGAAAAATGTGACTCAATAATTACTTGTCTTACCTACCCCATAGGTAACATTTAGGGAAATTTAAACCAATATTTTCCATTATTATAGGTAAGAACACTAATTTTCTTTTGATACTAAGTAATATATTTCCTTACAGTGGAATTAGCTTATCTGAATGACAATAATTCATTCCCAATCTTTCCTACTGGAAGAGTTAACAAACATCGTTAAATACTGAGGGAGATAAACAAACAAGGTTAGGGTCCTTATTGGAAATACATTTAGAGTCCTCAGTTCAACTCACTTTACTTCCCACTTCCTGACTAACATGCAGCATTGTGCTTTGGCACTAGTACATTTCTACACCCTTCTCACGAACTAGCCTTTGACTAAATGATGAATTAACTTACTATACCCTCCCTTCTATAGCCCAGAAAATATGTCAAGAGCTCCAGAGTAAATATATATGAATTTTCACAGATATAGAAATCAAATTAATGGTTACCAGGGTATACTGATTCACTTTGCTGTACACCTGAAACTAACTCAACATTGTAAATTAACTAAAATCCAATAAAAGTTTAAAAAATTTTTAAATAAAGTAAAATTGCAACCTGATCTCATCTGAAAAAAAAAGACTATTTTCCTCATCATCTTTTAATACACTCAGACAATAGAGAAGGAAGAAAGTTTTAAGTGCTATATCCAAATTGAAATCTCAGACTAAAGGGTAGAGATTGAAATGACAACTCTACCTTGTAAAGTTCTCAGGTGTCACTGAGTGACTTGCAGTCAAAGAACTAGGAGGTTTCAGAATTGTGCTTTGCTAAACATCCCCGGAACTGAATTCAAGAAGAGGTAATTCACAAATGACGAGGTCATCTGTGAAGCACAACTAGGTTTATATACAAATAGGAAAGAGAAAAGCATAAATTGGTTAGATTCATGATGTATCAGATTAAACACAGAGATGTTAAGCAGAGACGTGATTCTTCCTGTAGCAATAACTGTCAATATAATTAATCAAATGTGCTTATTCTCCTTCTATTCCTGGCATGACTTGTTATTTAAACCATATTGATTTTTTAACATTAAAATTCTTTATATCCAATCCTTCTAAAACATAGCTGGGAACTACTTGATGGCCAGAAAAAATATCTTTTAAAAATATCTTCCTACAACGTCTGGCACTAGGTTGGGTATTCAATAAGTACTGGTTTGGATAAGGCTGAGCACTGAAGAATTGATGCTTTTGAACTGCGGTGTTGGATAAAGTTCCCCTCTGGACTGCAAAAAGATCAAACCAGTCAATCATAAAGGAAATCAATCCTGAATATTCATTGGAAGGACTGATGGTGAAGCTGAAGCTCCAATACTTTGGCCACCTGATGTGAAGAGCTGACTCATTAGAAAATACCCTGATGCTGGGAAAGATTGAAGGCAGGAGAAGGGGACAACAGAAGATGAGATGGTTGGATGTCATCACTGATTCGATGGGACATGAGTTTGCGCAAACTCTAGGAGATAGTGAAGGACAGGGAAGGCTGGCATGCTGCAGTCCATGAGGTCACAGAGTTGGACACGACTGAGTGACTGAACAACAACATGGAAATTAAACAAAAATTGATTTTAATTTGAGTAATTCGATTAACTTTTTTTTTCTACTTAGAAATAACACATGGTCATTGGAGAAATTTTGAAAAACACAGAAAAGCTAAGGGAAAATTTAAGAGTCATCACAAATCCTAAACACCTTGTCAATTTTAAAAATAAAACAACCAGTTATTTTACTAGCAAAATGAGTTTGGAAATGACAGAGGAATTATAATTCAGGACATGCAAACTATGGCAAACTGTAGGCCAGTTCAGACAACAAAGGAGAGGAATGTTACTTTATAGAAGAAAGAAAAAAAAGGGTTGGGGGAGAGCTGGGAGAGGCTGCTTTGACCTGAAAGACAGGTCAGGTGGTAACAGTTGCCCATTGGCTGAGTAGTAGCAGTTCTCATTGGCTAGGCTGTTGCTGGGCAAGGGAAAAAAAAAAACAACTTCCTTTTTCCTGGTGCACGCTTCTGTCGTGTCTGACTCTGTGCGACCCCATAGACGGCAGCCCACCAGGCTCCCCCGTCCCTGGGATTCTCCAGGCAAGAACACTGGAGTGGGTTGCCATTTCCTTCTCCAATGCATCAAAGTGAAAAGTGAAAGTGAAGTCGCTCAGTCGTGTCCAACTCTTAGTGACCTCATGGACTGCAACCTACCAGGTTCCTCCATCCATGGGATTTTCCAGGCAAGAGTACTAGAGTGGGTTGCCATTGCCTTCGCCATTTTTTTTTCCTGCTAAGGTAGTAAAATAAGCTTCTTCCTGCCCAGGAATGTAGAGTGAGCTGTGAGAGGATCCTGAGAGCTCCTCATTCAGGGTTTCCCAACTCCATTTTAAATGCGATTTCACTTTACTGTCTTCAGTCTTTTCCCTACTCCTCTTCTGCCCTTAGAAATAACTGAAAATTCTTAAGTCTTTTTGCTATATTGGTTTGTAAGAGAAAAAAAAAACTGTATAAAGCTACACATGAAATTCAATGGCCCACAGTTTTTACTTAATAGTACAGAACTTTTTCCCATTAATAAACATTCTTCTATAATATGACTTCTGTGCCAATATAGTATTCCATTTTATGGGAGCACCTCAATTACTTTGCCAAAATCTTACTGTCTCTCATTTTTTCCATTATAAATTATTCTACTGTGATTATCCATGTTCATATCATATCAAATACACACAGCAATTAATAATCAAGTGACTGGTTGATAAGCTCTGATAAGGCAGGACATTTAATTTAAAAGAGACAAAGAATGGAATTTAGAAATAAAATGGGTTTGTATAATCATGTATTACATACATTACATTTTCATGTAGGAAAATTACTAACCTCTTGAGTTTTGAAGTGTGGCTAAGAAATAAAATACTAAGATTTTTTAAGAAAAAAGAAAGCCTTGATAAAGTGACTAATTTCTCTTTTTAGGGTACAAAGTGACTTTAGATAATCAAAGCCTTAAATCATTTAACAATGGAGCAAACAAAAGGCCCTGCATTTATTTTCTGCACAATTTTCTGTATCTTAGTGAGTTACTAAAAAAGAAATATGAGAAGAATTCTAGCTAATTTAGGAAAGTTTGAAAATAAATGCATTCTATATAAATTACATAAATGCTGAATGAATTGATAAATGATCATTGCTCAATTTCAGTCTTAACTTGTGTCACATGTAAAAATCTATATTGCTTTTTTTAAAGCCTAAAATTCTAGGTTATAATCACATACTTATTTAATTCTCAGTATAATGAGACCATCTATCACAGGCCAACATCAGATTTCTAAAAAATAACTATCATCAATACAGATGGATGAAAAAAACTCAAAAATATCTCAGAATATGACATTTAAAGGAATCAGTGCATGGACTATTTGTTTCTACTTCTTTTCATTGGTTAGCCCTACTGATAGCTGGTGATCTTTTTTTATACAAAATTTCAATAGTAGATAAAACATCAAATTATTAATAAAAAAGGATTTAAGGGAAAGGATTATTACTAAGATTATCAGTCTTTTATCCAATTTGATCCCTTGCACCTGAAGTAGCTTTATACCTTAAATAAGGACCAATAAGTAAAAGAGTAATAAAAGAAAGTACACCCGTGGCGGATTCATATTGATGTATAGGAAAACCAATACAGTATTGTAAAGTAAAATAAAGTAAAAAAAAAAAGTTTCTAGAGGAAAAGAAACAAAATGGAATTAAGCAATGGGATGAAGAAATTCACAAAGAATCTAGGACTAAAGNGAAAGTACACCCGTGGTGGATTCATATTGATGTATAGGAAAACCAATACAGTATTGTAAAGTAAAATAAAGTAAAAAAAAAAAGTTTCTAGAGGAAAAGAAACAAAATGGAATTAAGCAATGGGATGAAGAAATTCACAAAGAATCTAGGACTAAAGAATTCACAATATTCTCAGAATTGAAATTGTAAATCTATCCCTGTAATTATAACTGGTTATTGCTTAATAAGGACATAAAAACTATCAAAGTTCTGAGAGGAATATGTTTAGATAAAATACATTTACAAAGTGTCTAGACCCACATCATCACCATCACTCCCATCCCCACCACCGTCTTTATTAATTTATGTCATTACTTATAACAAAGGAATGTTCTGGTCAGAAATGATTTCCCAAGCATTTATTGAGCAATAGGTTGCTAGAACTCAAGAATGAATAAATACAGTCCTCAAGAGTTAACACCTGGAAGGGAGAATGATTTGTAAAAACAGCAGGTTTTTTTGTTGTTCTTTATTCGCTAAGCTATGTCCAACTCTTTTGCAATCCCAAGAACTGTGGCCCACTGGGACACTCTTTCTGTAGGATTTCCCAGACAAGAACACTGGAGTGCGTGCCATTTTCTTCTCCAGGGGATCTTCCCAACCCGGGGATCAAACCTGCTTCTTCTGCACGGCAGGTAAATTCTTTACCACTGAACATTTAGGGTCGCTCATAAATAATGCATATTTAAGTTTTATTTATTTGTTTTGGCTGTGCTGGGTCTTTGTTGCTGCACGTGGGCTTTCTCTAGTTGCAGTGAGTGGAGGCTACACTCTAGTTGTGATGCACAGGATTCTCATTGCAGAGACTTGTCTTGTTGCTGAGCAGTGCTCTTGGGCACATGGGCTTCAGTTATAGCTGCCAGGCTCCAGAGTGCAGGCTCGATAGATGGTTGTGGCCAACTGGCCCAGCTGTTCACGGGATGTAGGATCCTCCAAGACCAGGATTTGAACTCATGTCTCCTATGTTGGGAGGTGGGTTGTTAACCACTTAGCCACCAGGGAAGTGCCAATAATGCATGATGAAATGTCTATTTTTCATCACCTTATAGAGTTAATCCATACAGTTACCCTTCCTCAACATAAGACATAACTTTTCACATATTTCTACTTGCCTCCATCCCCCACTGTCTTCCACATTGTGATGGTCAGACAGCCAAAGAGCCCATTTGATATTCATGGTCTTGATTTAATGTGATTCAATACTTTGGTGAAGGGTGTGTGAAAGTCAGGGTGTTAGAAGTAGAAATGAGCAGAGTTGGTGAGAGAGAAGGGGTGACCTGGAATATGGGGTTTCTTATGGTGAGTGACATAAACACTCAGACAAAGGAGACAGTCCTAGTAGACTCAAGGCAGATAGTGGGATCATAGGAAGGGTGTGTTTGTGAGGGGCAGGGAAAGAAGATCTGCAGTACATTGAGGCCTCATTTATGACCTCAAGTGTTAGAGATAAGGGACCAGAGAAACCCTATTTCCAAGCCTTCTTGACACCTACTGACAAGGCTGTGTGACCTGGGAGATGTGTCTTACTCAGTGTGTACTAGACTCACCTTTGACCCCTGCTTGTCAGGACTGCAAATGGGAATTTAAAAACTGACTACTGCTGCTGCTGTTGCTGCTAAGTCACTTCAGTTGTGTCCGACTCTGTGCGACCCCATAGACGGCAGCCCACCAGGCTCCCCCGTCCCTGGGATTCTCCAGGCAAGAACACTGGAGTGGGCAAAAACTGACTACAAACTCTTTATAGGGGAATTCCATAATATCTAAGTAAACAAAAAATGAATATATACTTTGACTCATAAATTTTAGGAATTTTCCTGAGAAATACTGTCATGTAGCAATTGACTTAGAAGCCAATTAAACAATCAATGGTAAGTTTAGGACATAATTGAGAAGGAATACTCCAGGTAGACTTACGTGTGGGTAAAACCCTATCTTAGGGACTTCCCTGGTGGTTCAGTGGCCAGGACTCCACGCTCAAAATGCAGGGAGCCCAGGTTCCAACCCTGATCAGGGGAACTAGATCTGACATACTATAACCAAGACCCAGAGAAGCAAAAATATAAATAAATAACTAATATAGTCAATGGTTAAATTTGTTGTTGTTCAGTCACTCAGTCATGTGCGACTCTTTGTGACCTCATGGATTGCAGTACGCCAGGTTTCCCTATCTTTCATCATCTCCTGGAGTTTGCTCAAACTCATGTCCTTTGAGTTGGTGTTGCCATCCAACCATCCTCTGTTGCCCCCTTCTCCTTCTGCCCTATGTCTTTCCTAGCATCAGTATATAGTAAATTCATATTATAATATAGGGTAGATAGTTAAGCAAAGTTAAAAGCTGCAGAACAGTAAGCACAGTATAACTTCCTCTATATAATTTTTAAAAATAATAAAAACCAATACTTGTATAACATATACAGCAAACACTTTCAAGAGTATACTATGTGCAGGGCACTGTTCTAGGTGCTTTATGTATTAACTCAATCAGCTATGAATTATCATTATTACTGTAGATAAGGAAACTGAGACACAGACAGTGTAAGTGTTTGCACAAGAACCCCAAAAAGTTATGGAGTAGAGCTTGAATTTTCTCCTGAACACCTTGGCTCCAAGGTCTGTGTTTTTAAATACACTAAACTGCCTATCGGATATATAAGTATATAGAAAAAATTTTGAAAAAAAATATGTCCCTAACTGTCAACTATAGTTATTTCTGAAAAGGTGAAAACTTATAACAATTAGAATATATTTACTTGTGTAATTTTTTTTACTCTCTCAAAAAGAAGTCGCTGTATGGTTCTACCAGGGTTGTGTACAAGTCGGCACCAGATTGTGTGCAAAGTACAGTGGTGGCATGATTTAAAAGGGTAAGAATATGGTTATTAACTTGCCTTGAGGAACGAAACTTCAAGGAGGAGGGGACTTTTGAGTTCTGAAAGCTGAAGAGTTTGCCAGGCAGACAGTCAAGGAGGGACATATAATTGGGGGGACAATAATGCTAATTAGCCTTTTTAAATGGATATAATCTAGGCAGAGGGAACACATACACGAAGTCTCAAAGGGAGGAGAGGAGAAAATAAGGCCAGAAAGATAGGCAAGGGCCAGATCATCAAGAGTCTTAAGTGTTAAGTAAAGGACATTATTTGGAGTCAATGAGGAAACTTTGAAGGGTTTTAAGTGGTGGACATCTCACTATTCTTTGCTTGAGGGTTTAATTTAAGCTCATCATTCTACTGAAGTTCACCCCACATTAAACACTCCACATTACAAGCTTTTATTATTCCTTCTGAAATCAGTTCATTTGTGGATATTGGGTTTTTCCTGAATTACCTCCAAAGGTGTCTTTGTTGATGGTTCTAATGTTTTTGGCTACACTATGCATAATATATCTAGCCAAGGATAAGCTGATTATTTTTAAATAAAGTGTTATTGATGGCATAGGCCTATCAATGCATTTTTGGTAAGAATCCACCTATGATTCACTAAGCTGGCTTTACATAAAAATTGAAGCCATTTACGGTCTGGGAGCCTGCCATGTTCTTTTGGATGTGTGAGAAGCCTCTCTCTCCCCTGGGATTTCAGAATTGGAAGCTGCTAGCTAAACAGTTGAGCAGAGAAAAGAGTCCACATGAAACAAACAAAACATCCCAAAGAAATGACTCCTTTTTGCGGTTCAGTAGCTGAGACTAATGTCTAACATTTATGAGGAACACTTTAATGTGTAGGAATTGTTTGATACAGATAACAGCTCTTTTGTTATTGTACCTGGACCCTGCAGCAAGTGGCACCTGCCAACAAAGCTCCCTTTCCAGGAGAAATCAAATTTAAGCCAAGCTTCAAAGTTTTCATTTTCAATTATATTTTCAATTGATTTTCACTTTGAATTATATTTCTCCTGATCTATAGTCAAACCGAAATCTAGTGTATGCAAAAACTATAATCTGTCTTCTCTTTGGTTTACAATAATGTAGATCCTTACAGGGATTGATCCCTGAATCTGGAAGATCCCCTGGGAGTAGGAAATGGCAACCCACTCCAGTATTCTTCCCTGGAAAATTCCATGGACAGAGGAACCTGGTGGGCTTAGGGGATTGCAGAGTCCAGGGGATCGCAAAGAGTCAGACACGTCGAGTGACTAAGCACACACACACACACACACACACAGACCGTATAATTGCTCTCCATTCCCACCTCCAATTCACAACCCTAAGAAGTTCAGATCGGGTTGTATCAAATGCTTACATTTTAAAAGTCCAAACTTTCAGTGGAGACTCAGTTGTTCCCATTTGATTGTACATGTCCAGCTGGACTTTTCTAGTTCTTGCAGGTGGTATGGAACAACATTTCTTCCCAGGAACCCTCATAGGCACCACTTAAAACTCTCCCTTTGAACACTTATTCTGTTGCAAAGAGATTCAATAACCTTCCTTATAAGGGCAGTTACTCACAGATTTGACTCATTGAGTGCACATGTGCTAAGTTGCTTCTGTCATGTCTGACTCTTTGCAATCCCATGAACTATAACCCACAAGGCTCCTCTGTCCATGGGATTCTCCAGGCACGACACTGGAGTGGGTTTTGCCATTTCCTTCTCCAGGGGATCTTCCTGACCCAGGGATCAAACCCGCCTCTCTTATAAGCCTCCTGCATTGGTATCTGGGTTCTTTACCTCTAGCACCACCTGGGACTCCCTTGACTCATTGATTAAGATGTAAACCACACAACCTATTGCATGGAAGGAATGGAGACGCAAATGTAGAGAATAGACTTGTACACATAGCAGGGGAAGCTAGGGTGGGACAAAGTGAGAAAGTAGCATTGATATATATATTACACTATTATGTGAAAAAACAGACAAACAGTGAGAAGTTGCTATATAACACAGGAAGCCCAGCCTGGTGATCTGTGATGATATAGAGGGGTGGGATAGGGAGTTGGGAGGGAGGCTCCAGAGGGAGGGGATATATATATATAAAGCCATGACTGATTCACATTGTTGTACAGCAGAAACCAACACAATATTGTAAAGCAATTATCTTCCAATTAAAAATATATTAATTTTAAAAAAATGATGTATGCTAAACAATTTCCCCCAGCATCTGAAACTCTAACAAAGGATTTATTGCACTAAAAAAAAAAAAAAAAAAAAAGGATCGATTGCTCTACAGAGGCAAGTGGATAAAACTGTTGACATTATAAAGACATTAATATATATGTTCAAACATTTAGTCAGGACAGCACAGAGGGATTCAAGTACTATAAGGTGATCAGACTAGATGTTCTTTCAGATATATTTCAAATCCATAGTTCATGATTTTTTAGACAGTATAATATCCTCCATTTCCTCTATCCCTAAAGTACTTAAAGACATTGTATTGAGTATAATATTATATTAAAAGCATTAATAATTTAGCTATGTTTTATCTTGCTATGTGACTGTCTTGTAATTTTAATTTTTAATCAAAATTTGCATTAAAATGAGTCCACTGAGCATCCCATGAATGTGGATATTTCACATATTTTCAAGATAAATTATTCCAGGTGAATATAAAGAGAAAGAAGTAGAAAAGTTTATAAGTATTCTCTTCTATTTCTCTTTCTTTTTGTATTCTCTTAACTCTTTGCCTGGGCTTCCCCGTTGGCACTAGTGTTAAAGAACCCACTTGCCAATTCAGGAGACCTAAGAGACCCTGGGTTGGGAAGATCCTCTGGAGGAGGGCAACCCACTCCAGTTTTATTGCTTGGAGAATCCCATTGACAGAAGAGACTGGCAGGCCACAGTTCACAGGACCGCAAAGAGTCAAACATGACTGAAGTGATCTGGCACACATGCAGGCATGCAAACTTTGCCTAAATTGAGTTACAAGAGAAAGGAATTGCATCTGAAGATTAGGGACAGCTAAATGGGGTAGAGGAGTAAGGGCCTGGTTTAAAGCAAAGGGGAAACATGTCCTTTACACATGCAGAATGTTTAAGTGAAACCCACTTCCCCTTCCCTAAATCCATACCTAGTTAGACCGGATTAAGTGTCCTAAAGCCAAGTCTCTTGTCTTCCACTGGTGGTGAGTAGATACTTATGCTTTTAAACCAAACAAAGGAAGCTAACTGGTAATAAGGAGGCTGACAACTTAATCCTAATTCTATTACTGAACAATTTAGACCTTAGAATTGGATTGCATTTGTAGCCTGAAAGTGATGTGCATATTGCACAGAATAAATTAGACATGAAAAAATATATGAGTAAGAAAAGGAAAGAGAACTGCATGTTAGTTTTAATCGCCATTTTTACCGTGTTCTAAGGACTCACCCTGCAAAGAATAATATGAATAAGAAATGACTACTTAGCTCATTTCACTAATGGTGAAAATACTATGATCGGAAAACTTGAACTACCCTATTTTCTCAACCTCCCTATCTGACAGGTGACTTAGACACATTTCTGCCAGTTTCCCATTTGTAAGTGATCAGTACTTTTTTCTTCCCTCAAGGAAGGACAAATATAACTTTGAGGAACATGTCTTTAAATAGGCTTTGGAAGGGGGTGGGTAGGAATCATAAGGATTAGGATGAAGCAGAGTTGTTCTTGCCCATGCCAAAAATAGAGGCTGGACAGATTTGATTTCTGCATGTACATGCAGACAGAGGTCAAGGAAGTGAAAGCTAAGTATTCACCCTCACCTCTCCTCAAGTCTCAAACACAACAGCATTCTAAGCCTTGAGTAGCAGTGTTGACTGAGTAGCAGAGTCAAGGCACTCCTCAGACTGTCAACACAAAACTATAAGCACTCATCAAGTCTGTATCTTACTAAGTAGATGGTATTGCTTTCCTTCAGTACTGATTTCACATAAAAAATCGTTAGCAAACATTGAAAAATTAATTAATAAGTTAATGCATTTATTCCCATGGGAAAGTTATTTCAACCTCTTTCAGAACCTAATTTACTGTTGGAGATTACTGTTCTGGGGAGGACTGTGGATTTTTTTATCTGTAAAATATAATAATTGTCAAGAACTCTGAGATATTATACTATTTGCAAGCTAACAATTCGGTCAATCACAGTTTCACGGATGCTGGCAGAAGGCACAAAACTCTTGGACCAGAAACAAAGGACAGTTTTTACTCACAGCAATAACAGTAGCTGGAGCATCAGCATTTGTGCCAGTTTCCAGAGTGTCAACCTCCACAAAGTGACAGGAGGGGGCCAGATGATTCCTGTACATGCAATGGGTTGCATTACTTGAGAGGAACCCCATATCTGGGTAACCAAATCTTTTATACTGATCAGTAAGCCTGCTTGCCATTCACCCAGTGGGAGCATCATCTTTATTATACTGGACAGTAAACAAACCTACTCTTTGTCCATGCTGCTACTGCTACTGCTAAGTCACTTCAGTCGTGTCCGACTCTGTGTGACCCCATAGATGGGAGCCTACCAGGCTCCTCCGTCCCTGGGATTCTCCAGGCAAGAACACTGGAGTGGGTTGCCATTTCCTTCTCCAACGCATGAAAGTGAAAAGTGAAAGTGAAGTCGGTCAGTCGTGTCCGACCCTCAGCGACCCCATGGACTGCAGCCTTCTAGGCTCCTCCATCCATGGGATTTTCCAGGCAAGAGTACTGGAGTGGGGTGCCATTGCCTTCTCCACTCTTTGTCCATAAAAGGACATTATCTCTGCCTTCCAAAGCTGTTGGCCTTTTACAAACACTCTTGCAAAGATGTTCCAGAACAAAGGCAGACTCTGTGTCTGCTTGCAAGATGTATAGAAATAGGAAGCATTCATGGAGAATTGTCTTCGAACAATAACACATTTCTGTCCCTATTTTCTCAAGATTGAGGTTATACATACATAAAGTCTAGGAGGCAGACCAGTGGTAAAGAACCCTCCTGCCAAAGAAGCTTCGAGCCTTGGGTCGGGAAGATCCTCTGGAGAAAGAAATGTCAGCCTACTCCAATATTCTTGCCTGGAGAAGACAATGGATAGAGGAGCCTGGCAGGATATAGTCCATGGGATCACAGAGAGTCAGATATGACTTAGCAACCAAATCACCACCACTACCATAAAGTCTCTAGCTGTGCCTATTACTTAGTCCATTTTCCACTCCCTCCTCAAATTGCTCCCTAGTGACTCAGACGGTAAAGAATCTACCTGCAGTGCAGGAGAGCTGGGTTCGATTCCTGGGTCAGGAAGATCCCCTGGAGAAGGGAATGGGAACCACACTCCAGTATTCTTGCCTGGAAAATTCCACGGACAGAGAAGCCTGGCAGGCTAACAGTCCATGGGATCACAGTGAATCTGACATGACTGAGTGACTAACACTTTCACTTCCCTCAAACTTCACCCTTTCTTGAGAGTGCAATGGGAAGATTCTGATGAAAAGGCTTTGGTGGGGGTGCAAATGTAAAACGTTTGGGAATGGTAACTTTAGTAACAGGGAAGATAAAAGTCAGAAACCCTGTAGGGAACTTCCCCCTTCACCAGCCTACTCCTTGGCAGTTTCTCACTCCTTCCCATCCCTCTAAAAAAGTATATTCCTTTCACTTCACTTTAATACACAGCTAATAATTCCACTAAATGGATATTCATTGCAATTTTTTAAAAACTTAAATTTCTTGGAGGATTAAAGATTCTCAACTGTTCACACACATTAGCATGAATTTGTATAAGACACTTTCCCTTTAACAGCTAGCTGAGATTGGTTGCCCTGAAGCAAGAATAATTTTGACTGGCGGGGGACAGAATAATGATTGTAAAGGTTGGAGCACTTTTGGGGTATAGCAGGCCAGATTGTGGGATAATTCAAACCATATAAAATCACTGAGCCCATAGGTGCCAGAGAAGGCAGGCACCATAAGGTTGGAGGAAAAAAAAGACGAGGAAGATACCAAAGAGGAATTTTGCCCATTCCCAGTTTTTATTTGAAGTTGGCACTGTGCCCAAAGCAGAGGACATTCTCTCCCTTCTCCTCCTCATACCTGGATTTTCATTCCATAAATATTTTCTGAATATCTGCTGCTGCAACTGTCACTCTGCTGCTATTACTAGTTACCACTTATTGAACACTTGCTGTTTCCAGGTTTATGATTACACAGTGTAACAGTGTCAGATAAGACACTGTCCCTGCCTTCAATAGAGCTTAGCAGTGAGGGAGACAAACAAGCAAGTCAACAGTTATCCAATTTAGTAAATGCTATTTACTAAGTACAATTACACGATTTAGTAAATGCTTTTATATAGTGAGGTATCTAAATCAGACATGGCAGCTCCTTGCCTTAGGATCCAGACTTCAGACTTCAATCCAATAGTGAACTAATAGTATATGATTCTCACACAATATCTTTTGTGTAAGTTTTCCATGCAATTAACATTAGAATCTATAGCATCCTTTTAAATAGGTACTATGATTCTATCTTCATTTTACAGAGGAAGAAACGGAAGCTCAGAGAGGTAAGGTAGCGTTCCTAAAGCCACAGAGTAGCAGACATAGGATTGGGCTCCAGGCCTCTGGCCCAGAGTATATGTTCTTAGATATCTCTCTATACTGTCATTGAAACCAGTTTAAGTTAAGTAAGCATTTGTGAACTGTTTAAAATATATAACCATCACTTAAACCTTATATCTATGATAAAGTAAATTTGGAGTTCCAAACTTGTGACCCATGAACAAATTTTCAAGACAAATGTTTTAAGGTAGGCAACTCCCTGAGACCTGCTAGGCTGCAAGCATTAGTGAAACACTATTAATAGAACACTGCTGATTCTGCGTAAAAGTCATGAGAGTACCAACTACCACGTCATACGTTCAGTGATACTCTTTTTTCAGGTTCAATTATCCTCATATGTAGCATTCCCATATTACAAGTTTATGATGCTAAGAAAAATTAATGACTTATATTTCCTGTAAAAAGCAAAGAATCAAGAGCCTGAAAAGACAAGCCACAGACTGGGAGAAAATACAGTAGTTCCCCCTTATCTTTGAGGGATATGGATGTCTGAAATCACGGATAGTACCCAACCCTAAGTCTTTTCTTACACACGTGTACCTATAGTAAAGTTTAATTTATAAATGAGGCAAAGTAAGAGATTACCAACAATAACTAATAAAATAGAATGATTATAACAATATTCTGTGATAAAAGTTATGTAAATGTGAAGCTTATTGTACAATATTTACATAACTTTTATCACAGAATATTGTTATAATCATTCTATTTTATTATTGTTGAAGCTCTCTCAAAATAACTTATTGTATAAATGTAGTACTTTTTCCATCCTAACTGTGGCCATAACTTCTGCAGTTTGAAATGTGACAGCAAAACTAGATTTCTTTTTCCTTCCTCAAAATTTCATGAAGAGAAGATTAAGTCTTACTGTGTATCTTACCAAACGCGGCATACGATTTTTTTTCTCAGATTGAAAACTTTCACTTTTTCACCTCAAGGAAGCACTTTATGGCTTCTCGTTGGAATATTCAAATCGCCAGAACCACTACTCTTGTGTTTTGAGGTGTTTATCAAGTAAAATAAGGATTACTTGAGCTCAAGCACTGTGAGACCACAACCGTGGATCTGATAACTGAGATGGCTCTTAATAGACTAACAGAATCAGCGGGATGAAGGAACAGACCACATCCTGAGTGGGGTCGTGCAAGAGTTCATCATGTTACTCAGAAAAGCCTGGATTTAAAACTTTGTTTTCTGGAATTTTCCATTAATATTTTCAAATCACGGAAAGTGAAACTGCAAATAAGAGAAGGCTACTCTATTTGCAAAAGACATATCTGATAACAGACTGCTATCCATAATATACAAAGAACTCTTAAAATTCAATGATAAGAAAACAAACAAACAAGACTAAAAATGGGCCAAAGATCTTAACAGACACCTCACTAAAGAAGATATACAGATGGCAAATAAGCACATGAAAAGATGTTGCATACCG
This sequence comes from Neotragus pygmaeus, assembly GCA_006410875.1. Taxonomy (NCBI): domain Eukaryota; kingdom Metazoa; phylum Chordata; class Mammalia; order Artiodactyla; family Bovidae; genus Neotragus; species Neotragus pygmaeus. The sequence continues at coordinate 645,610 of SJYV01056319.1, read as the reverse complement.
TACCTCATCAGGGAAATTCAAATGAAAACAACAATGAGCTACCACTACTTACCTATTAGAATGGCCAAAACCCAGAACATTGACAACATCAAATGCTGGCAAGGATGTGGAGCAACAGGAACTTTCATTCACTGCTGGTGAAAATGCAAAATGATGTGGTCATTTTTAAAGATAGTTTGGAGGTTTCTTACAAAAGTAAACATACTTTTACCATTTCCAGTAGTTGCACTGCTTGATATTTACCCAAAGGAGTTGTAAACTTATGTCTGTACACAAACCTGCACATACTTGTTTATAGCAGCTTTGCTCATCAGTGCCAAAATTTTGAAGCAACCAAGATGTCTTTCAATAGGTGAATGGATAAAGAAACTGTGGTGCATTCAGATATTGAAATATTACCCAGTGCTAAAAAGAAATGAACTTTCAAGCCGTGAAAGGACATGGTAGAATTTTAATCTAAGTGGAAAAAAGCCAACCTGAAAAGACTACATACATATACAAAGGTATAATTCCAACTATATGATATTCTGGAATAGGCAAAACTATAGAGACACCACTTTGCCAACAAAGGTCCATCTAGTCAAGGGTATGGCTTTTCCAGTGGTCATGTATGGATGGGAGAGTTGGGCTGTGAAGAAAGTTGAGTGCCAAAGAATTGATGCTTTTGAACTGTGGTGTTGGAGAAAACTCTTGAGAGTCCCTTGGACTGCAAGGAGATCCAACCAGTTCATTCTAAAGATCAGTCCTGGGTGTTCTTTGGAAGGAATGATGGTAAAGCTGAAACTCCAGCACTTTGGCCACCTCATGCGAAGAGTTGACTCATTGGAAAAGACTCTGATTCTGGGAGGGATTGGGGGCAGGAGGAGAAGGGGACGACAGAGGATGAGTTGGCTAGATGGCATCACTGACTTGATGGATGTGAGTTTGAGTGAACTCTGGGAGTTGGTGACGGACAGGGAGGCCTGGCGTGCTGCGATTCATGGGGTCGCAAAGAGTCGGACACAACTGAGCGACTGAACTGAACTGAACTGAACTGATAGAGACAATAAAACAATCAGTGGTTGTCAAGGGTTAGGCGCAAGGGTAGGATGAATAGGTAAAGCACAGAGTATTTTTAGGGCAGTGAAAGTACTCTGTGTGATGGATATATCAATATGTNAACTGAGCGACTGAACTGAACTGAACTGAACTGATAGAGACAATAAAACAATCAGTGGTTGTCAAGGGTTAGGCGCAAGGGTAGGATGAATAGGTAAAGCACAGAGTATTTTTAGGGCAGTGAAAGTACTCTGTGTGATGGATATATCAATATGTCATCATAAATTTGTCCAAATCTATAGAATGTACAATACAAAAAGTAAACTCTAATGCAAACTATGGACTCTGGATGATAAAAATGTGTAACTGTAGGTTCATCAGTTGTAGCAAATGTAATACTCTGGTGAAGAGTGTTAATATTGGGGGAGGCTATGCAAGTGTCAAGGCTTCCCTGGTGGCCCAGATGGTAAAGAATCTGCCTGCAATGCCGGGAACCTGGGTTCAATCCCTGGGTCAGGAAGATCCCCTGGAGGAGGAAATGGCTACCCACTCCAGTATTCTTGCCTGNGAAGAGTGTTAATATTGGGGGAGGCTATGCAAGTGTCAAGGCTTCCCTGGTGGCCCAGATGGTAAAGAATCTGCCTGCAATGCCGGGAACCTGGGTTCAATCCCTGGGTCAGGAAGATCCCCTGGAGGAGGAAATGGCTACCCACTCCAGTATTCTTGCCTGGAAATCCCATGGACAAAAGAGACTGGTAGGCTACAGTTCACGGGGTTTCAGAGTCAGACATGACTAAGCAACTAACACAGAACGATGCAAGTGTCAGGGTGGGAGGTATAAAAGAACTTCTTATACTTTGCCCTCCTTTTTGCTGTGAATCTAAAACTTCTTTGAAAAAAAAAATAAAGTCTATTTTTCTTTAAAGCAAAGTCCACTTATAAGAGAATATCTATTCTTAAGGAGGGAAAAAATGTGCACTGTTTGGAATATTATAACTTTGTCCATGCTCTTCCTCCCTTGAGAAAACTGCTAAGTCTAACCTTAATCCCAAGATGCAAGAATTACTGCTTAACAGGGCCTTCTTAGTAGGTGTGTTACAGACAACCCTGGAAGAAGACCAAGGGAGAGAGAGGAGATAGAGAGACAGAGAACAAAGCCTTCCACCAAGTGTGAAACAGATTTTATAGAAGGTATAGCATTTCTTAGCTTCTTCTCTGCCTTAGTGACCATCTCTTCTTGAAAATAACCTGCCTCAACAGTTGATTTCCTGAATATTGAATACTGATTTTGTCATTGTTTTCCAAAGGAGTAATGGATTTCAAATGTATGTTAGGTAAACACTGATTTCATGAGTACACAGACAGCCAACAACTTATATACAGTGGCAGGTCCTCTTTTACAGAAGAAGAGAATGAAAAAGACAAATCTGGTTTATGCCAAGGAGGTCCATATTTTCTCTCTCTTCTAAGAACCTACTTTCTTTTAGATTTCCTCTCCCCTGGGTTTTCATTAATCTCATGAATGTACTTCTTAAGAATAAAAATGTTGGCAGACTCTGGATGGAACAATTCCCTCAGCCCAGGAGAGATGGTTTGTCTTATATGCTGACTTGTGTCCCCGTACCTCATTTATATGTTGAAATCCTAACTACCATACCTCAGAATTTGACTATAATTGATTACAAATCTTTAAAGAGGTAACTAAGCTAAAGATAAGGTCATTACAATGGGGCCTAATGCAGTCTGACTTGTGTACTTTTAAGAAGAGGAGATCAGGACACAGACAGAGTAAGGCCAAGTGAACACTCGGGAAGAAGACAGTCAAGAAGAGAGGTCTCAGAGGAAACCAACGCTGTCAACATCTTCATCTCAGACTTCCAGGTTACAGAGCTGTCAGGAAACACATTTCTGTTGTTTAAGCCACTCTTACAGTCTATGACAGCCCTGGCAAACTAATACTACACTAAGAGTAAACCCTTGTGACTCTAGCACTCCCACAGTGCTTCAATCCAGAGCCTCTTAAAAGCAGTTCAGACACTTGCTAACATAATTATAAAGAACCTATAGACTTTCTGAATTCATTCAACAAACATTTTTGAGCTTGTTCTGTGCATCAGGTACTGAGCTAAATGCAAGGGAAAAAACAGGAACTCTCAAGAAGCTCAAGGGTAAATAAGACCCCAAACCATCCTCCAGAATTCACAGTCTTAAAAGTAGATAGACATATAAGGAGTTAATTTCAATGTGCTATCACTGTTGGTAAGACTGTAGTATGACAATGTGCCAAGGGCTATGGGAACTTCACTGGAAGGCAGGAAGGGTATCAAATAGGATGCCATACCTAGTCTAAGTCTTTAGTAAAAGGTAAAAGTGTGCCAAGTAGATGAGGGGAGAGAGACGTTCCAATGACAGGAATACCACAGACAAAGGTAGGAAATAAGAAAGTGGCTAGAATGTCAGGTGATGAGTGAGAAGGTCAGGATAATTGAAGTTAGGATGATATGAGGGAGGCTGGGAGGAGAGACTGAAAGATTTGGGTCAGACCAGGGAGAAATATCAATAACCTCAGATATGCAGATGATACCACCCTTATGGCAGAAAGTGAAGAGGAACTAAAAAGCCTCTTGATGAAAGTGAAACTGGAGAGTGAAAAAGTTGGCTTAAAGCTCAACCTTCAGAAAATGAACATCATGGCATCTGGTCCCATCATTTCATGGGAAATAGATGGAGAAACAGTGGGAACAGTATCAGACTTTGTTTTTTTT